>JAJKFI010036368.1:0-47647 GCA_029204185.1 Lerista edwardsae
TGTGTGTGTGTGTGTGTGTGTGTGTGTGTGTGTGTGTGTGTGTGTGTGTGTGTGTTCTCTTTATGCTTTGCTTCAGTTAACAAGGAGCTTTCATGAGATTACCAGCTCTTGGCTTACAAAGTCCCAGCTTTCCACCACTTTGGCTGGAGAGAAAAATGTGGAAGCAAGGCAGGGCCAATCCACAAGCTCCTGGTGTCAGAGGCTGTGCCACATGTGGCCCTTACCTGACCACATGAGAACATAAGAAGAACCCTGCTGGATCAGGCCAAAGGCCCATCTAGTCCAGCTTCCTGTATCTCACAGTGGCCCATCAGGTGCCTAAGGGAGCTCAGTAGACAACAAGATGCTTGCATCCTGTTGCCACTCCCTTGCGTCTGGCACTCTGAAGTAGCCTACTACTAACATCAGGAGTTTGTGTGCAACCCATCATGAACTTTTCCTCCAGAAATCTGTCTAGTTACCTTTTAAAGGCATCTAGGCCAGATGCCATCACCACCTCCTGTGACAAGGAGTTCCACAGCTTAAGTACCCACTGGGTTAAAAAAGTATTTCCTTTTATCTGTTTTAACTCTCCCAACACTCAATTTCAGTGGATGTCACCTGGTTCTGGTATTGTGAGAGAGGAGAAAAAACATCCCTCTATCAACTCTATCCCTCCTGTGCATAATTTTGTATGTCTCAATCATGTCCCCCCTCAGGCGCCTTTTTTCCAGACTGAAGAGCCCCAAACGCTGCAGTCTTTCTTCATATAAGGGAGGTACCCCAGCCCCGTAATCATTTTTGTGACTCTCTTCTGCACCTTTTCCAGCTCCACTATGTCCTTTTTGAGATGTGGTGACCAGAACTGTACGCAATACTCTAGATGTGACCACACATCAGCCTCTGATGTACCCATTCCCTGGATTTGAACAGGAAGAGGGGAACAGTGCTGAAGAGGAAGTAGGGAGAGAGGAGTGGTGGGCTAGAGCATTGGAGACACTTCCTCCACACTTTCTCTTCTGCTCTGCCCCTTTCTTCTTTGAATCCCAAGAGGAAGGAGGTAGGGTGGCAGAGGAAGATGCTCCTGCCGATTTACTGCCTGGACCAGCCTCTTGGTTCTCCTCATGGTGGCTCTGTAGGAAGATGAGCTTGTGGGGTCCTAGATGCCTCTCTTCAGAACAAGAGAGCTGACTGTTGCATTTGTTAATTGGGACATGTCTGTGCACAGATAGATGAACGTTTTGCTAAAGCAATCTTAATTGTCGTATTTATTTATCTATTTAATACGGTTGGGCATCCCTTATCTGGAATTTTGGAAAGCGTTCCGAAAACCATAACTTTTTTGAGTGGCGATGGTAGTTTTGTGCTGCTTTGGCCAATTCTTGGTCTGCTGTGTCCAGGCGACACCTGCTGGAACGACCGGGCAAGGACCACATTGCCGGCACACAGCTTGGCTATGTTTTCGTTTCGCGCTTTCCTCTGTCTGATTGGAGAGCCAATTGGAACTAGCTCTGGCTCTGTAATTGGAGAGCCACCTCTCCAATACCGAGAGGTCTTCTGCATTTTCAGGACTGCGTGACTGTGGTGGGCCTGCACAAGTTACCATGTAACTTGGCCATGTAAGCCAAACACATGTGCAGTGGTGCGGCTGAGAGCAGCAGGGCTAGATGATGCATGAGGCCAACTCAGGCACAGGTTTCAGATGGGGGGAGCACCCTGGATTTGAAAAGGCAGAGGGGAAGGGACAAGAGTATACGCCAAACAATCTGCTCCTCTCCTCCACACTTCCTTTCCCACTCTGCTTGCCTTTTCCTTTTCAGATGCCGGAAGCAGGAAGAGGAGCTGGTGCAAGCCATGCAGTGCTGGTGAGGTGCTAGGAGCCAGCCTAGCCGAAGGACCAGTAAACATCACTGGCAGTGGGAAATCAGGGAGATGGTCAAGCACCTCCACAGCTAATAGGCTGGTGAGCTCACTTGGTGTGCTGCAGGTAGCGCAAGGCCCACCTGACTTCTCTCCAGACTAGGAAAAAAGGACCAACTCCCTCAGGGATGCCTAACTCCTGGACATTCTTGAAGAAAGGGTGAAACATGAAGAGCTTCCTTGACTTGCACAACTCCCTCCGGAGGAATTGGTTGACCGCACCAGCTTGCCCACAAGAAAACCAGGACTTTCTGCTCAGCCCAGCCCCCAAAGGACATGATAAAGCTGGGAAAAGGGAAGAAAATGGGTTCCCTGCAGTGATGTAGCTAAGGCGGGGCTGCGGGGTACATTGCCCTGGGTACCATGACTTGACGGGGTGCCAGAGGCCTCTGGGAGGCCTTAGAAGACTAGGCCATTTTTTGGTGAGAACTGGAAGTGCCCTTTTAAGGCCTCCAGGAGGACTTTTGAGGGCCAAGGTCAGGGCCGGCTCTAGGAGAGGCAGGGCCCAATGTGGGGCATTCCCGTGGGGCCCCCCACTCATCAATTTAATACCTAACATGTGGCTGGTAAGTAGCAGGGCAGCTAGTGGGCTGTTTTGTTAATCACAAGTTTGTCTTTTGTTAATCATGAGTGAGAGCCACCAGAAACGCTCTGGCTGCCAGGCCCTGACTGCTGTTGAAGGAGACACTGCAGTGGTTTTGCTCCCCCTCTCCTGCTGCTTCAACCAGTGCCAAAGGTGCAAAGCAATCAGATGCTAACTAGCCAGCATAAGTTAGTCCTGCAAGGAGGGGAGAGCCAAATGTTGCTGTCGCCAGCACTCAGCAGATCAGGAAGTCACACGCAGGATCTCTGTGCCACTGGCAAACCACCAATATCAGCTAGACACACAGAATGCTCCCCTCCAGCAACACACACAGGCACAGGCACCCTACAAGGCCACCTTGCCACAGAGTGCCTTGCTCCTTTAAAGGCCCCTCTCCTGTGCAGGGGTTGAATCGAGTCATGCCTTCTGCAATGTAGCCTTCCTGTAAGCAGGATGGGGGGGGGTGTCTATCAGGGAATGGGGAGGTGGCAGGGGGGAAGGAGAGGGAGGGGTTTCAAATACCTTTTCACCAGAGGGGCATCTAGGGAAAATGGTGCTCATGGCAAGCACTGAAATCAGTGGTGTCATTCAAATGATTTAGGAACAGGAACTCATTTTTGAGTTCAAATTCAAATGTTGAAAAAAAAACCAAAAAACAAACCCGGAAGCAGCCATGGAGCCCGTTAGGATCCGGAACGCCCGTTCTGGTCCGTTCCCCCTGAATGACATCACTGACTGAAATTGCACCTCTACCAAAACACCTGAAACCCATCATGTAATGTATGTTACATGACTTTTTAACCATGATAAGGTAAATAAAACTGCTTTATGAATAGTGCTAACATCCTTGCACAAACCCATTGCAGTTTCTCTTCCACTACCTCTTCCACTACCACCTTACACTGCAATATCTCTTGCAGACTCTCATTGCACTACCTGTGTGCAAGTCATTAACCTACTAGGGGTATTTGAGTGCAGCCAGGTTGAGTACAATTGGCAAACAAGTCATACCAAACACATTTTACTGTCTAAAATGCACATTAAGCTTTGTCTATGGCAGTGAAACAGTCACATACAGAAGATTGAAAAGAGGCAAGAAGGGCAAAAGCTGATTCAGAACTATCAACATTACTATCCTACCCACATACATATAGGAGTAAGCCCCATTTACCTTAAAGAGATTTACTTCTGAGTGGACACACATCCCTCCTTAAGCAGGGTGAAGTGGCTGATATCAGACAGCAAAAAAAAAACAAAAACAAAAAAACAACCCTTTAAACTACAGTACTGCTAAGAGAACACACTCCCTATATTCACTCCATTGTTAACCCTTTCTCCTAAAGTCTTCTCACTGGCACCTGGTACTTGAGAAGACATACAGTATCTGCACATTTTTTCAAGGAACTGGCACAACAGGCACAGTTGAAACGCACTGTTGAATCTAATGCACTGGACCCCTGCACTACAACACATGCCATCCAGTCCCTCAATTTTACTTTACATTTTTCAAATGCTTACTTAATACTGTACACCAAAAAGACCCAGCCATGAGGGCAACTGAGAGGGTACAAAGCCTGCGAACTACTGTATTCCAAGTGCAAGATCAAACACATCACAGATCAGTCCCCATTGAATACCAGCTCCTTTCGTTCCCCTCCCCCACATCAGTCTGACATATTCAACGTATGCAGAATACTGAAGTGGTAATGTTAGGCACCCCCATGAAAACAGACTCGGATCTTGTAAGCAGAAGTCAACTGCCCCCTATAGAAGGCCATGTGGGCAACCTGTCTGGTGCAGTCCTTTCCTTGGGTGGAAGACACAACTGATCCTGGAGGGCTTGGATGAGCTGTCAATCATCCACCCACAGACAAGCTCCTTGTGCCATCCTCAACACTCCTTTTCATGAGTCTGCATCTCATGCTGGGATGAAGAGCATGCAGCATAAATGCCCTGGTATGTGGTGCACCCTTGGTGACCCACTGCGTCATCTGTGGTGGTCCAGGGTCTGCCGAGACCAGGAAGCGGCAGGGCAAAATGGCGCACAACCTGGCACCCGCCTCATTGCTCGTGTTGTACTGCTTTTCTCAAATTGTGGGTTGTGAGTGACCTGCCGGTTGGTCATGACCCAGTTTGTGAACTGCAAGTTGCAAGGCGGTCCGGGGCATGGCACAGCTTAGCGCAGCCAATGAAGCAGGTTGTGGAGGCCGCAACCCAAAAGCAAGTTCACGCGACAGCAAGGCAGTGGGACAAGTAATCGAGGAATGTTTCCCCTGCCATTTTGTTCTTTCTCCTCTGCCTCAGTTTCCCTTGTTCTTTTTCCTCATTTGCATGGGGTCTTGCTGTCTGCTCTGCTGCCCCCTCAGCACACAGAGAGGGAGCAAGATCTTTTTTGGAGATTTGAGGATGGCAAGAGTTTAAAGCAAACATACAGAAAAGGAAAAATGGGAGACGATGGGATCCCAAACAAGTATCAAATGTATATTACTGTGCACTCCTAGGCATGCTTACTCAAAATACCTATTATTGAATACCGACTTTCAAATGTTCTATGATAAAATCCTTGTTTTTCCCTGGCACAAACAGAGCACAATCCTAAAATGAAGCTAGGCTGGCACAGAATAGTATCGTTGGCTGGCACAAGAGACACGGTAAAGCGTGTTTGGACCACTCTCGGAGTCAGGGAGGATGGTGCACGTCTGTGTGCTGGCCAATGGTCCAAACATACTTTACGGTGTCCCTTGTGCCAGACAAACCTTGCTGGCCTAACTACACCAGCCTAACTCCAGTTTAGGATTGCACTAGAAAGGTTTCAGATGTGACTCTGTGTGTTTTCTGACTTGCTTCCCACCCCTCCTGGTAACGCTGTCTTTGAAACTTTGGTGAAAGCACTCAGGGTCCATAATGGGGCAAAGCCAATGCTTCTTGTGCGGCTTTTTTGGAGGTGAAGCAGTCAGAGCCTTTCGCCTGTCCCTTGCAGCAAAGAACATGTTCAGGTTTCACCGGGCAGGGTTCAGTTTGCTCATGGGGCAAAGGGCTCTGGGCGGTCACATAGCTCAGCCAGCAGTTTGGCACAGGCATGCTGGTTGGGATGTAAGTGACCACTTGATGCCACCTGACCGCTCCTCCAGCATCCAGCCTAGCTTATCCTTGGATCCTGCCTGAAACCAGCTGGGTTGGCTTGTATTTCTTACAGTTGGGAGATTTGCATGAGCTCCTGAACGTGATGAATACCATATTACTCCCTCAAGCCAGCCACTCTCATGCCTCCTGGTGCATGTAGGGGAACTCATGTACTGCAGTCACCCCATGGAATTCCATCAATGTACAGGGTATTTTTCACAAAATGGGAGACTGTCCCTTCCCTTTGCCTTCAGAGCCCTTGCGGGCAGTGAGAGCAAAGTGCTGGTGCCCACCAATTGGCAAGCACCTGTGCATTCCTATCTTTGCCCTGAATGACTCAGATGGCAAAAGGGCACTTACACAGCAAGTTGCAGCACCTGCACCACACTTGCCCCCCTCTGGCTGCTGAATCTCTCTCTCTTCATGTTCCTCATATCACTATTGAGCCAATAAACCAAATGGCTTTTTGTTCACTCCAGTCTCTTTTCTGTTTGTTTGGGATATTTGTGAGTCCACCTTTCCACGTGTCTACATTTGGTTTAAACTATTGCAATTCACTCCAAGAGTTTGGGATGAAATATTAGAATACTTACATTTAAAGATGTAATTCAATACTGACGTTTAAAGTTGTAACACAATACGTTTGAAAGGAGAAAGCAATGAAAGTACTCAAAGGAAGCCATTTGTTTTTTTCACCTAGTAGAATCTTAGCCATCCTGAATTTCAAAATTGATCACTACACCCTAGGGCAGTAATGGTGAACCTTTTGGGTTTGCCGTATCCAAAATGCCTAACTTGACTCTGCTGGTGTGTCACTCCCCACCCCCAACAAAAGAGAAACAAATATTTACATATTCCTTCATATTAAAGGTAAAAGTTTCCCCACAACCAAATGGTCTAGTTGTGACCAACTGTAGGGGGTGGTGCTCATCTCCGTTTCTAAGCCTGTAAAGCCAGCGTTTTGTCCAAGGACAAGCTTCCGTGGTCATGTGGTCGGCGTGACTATACGCCGTAGCACACAGAACGCCGTTCCCTTCCCACAAAAGTGGTCCCTATTTATCTACTTGCATTTTTAGGTGCTTTCAAACTGCTAGGTTGGCAGGAGCTGGGACAAGCAACGGGAGCTCACTCCATCGCGCAGTCTTGAACTCCCAACCTTTCGGTTGGAAAGCCCAGCAGCAGCGGTTTAACCCGCTGCGCCACCTCGTCCCGTTACATATATACATAAAAAATACAGTCCAATCATTTGTGGGGCTATGCATTATATAAAGAAACATCAAATCATTACAAAAAATCATTACAAAAACAAACTCATTTGTTATTGGGTGTTGGCTAATGCTGGTATGTCACCCAAAACGTTATGGCGTGTCACCTTTGACACGCGTTTCATAGGTTTGCCATCACTGCCCTAGGGCAATGCTGCCCGGCCAAATTCTGGGGTTTGATAAACAAGCCTACATTCCTTAGTGGTCCATGGATGCTTCCGTAACAGACCTGTTTGGAAGTGGAAAGGACAGTACTTGTCAGGTGAAAGTCAATCTCCGTATCAGCTGATAGTAACAATGGCTTCCTTGACTCCCACTTTCCCACCCTTTCTTCTGGTTTCATTCCATTGTGAAAGGAATCAATTTGGGGCTTATGGCATTAAAGCAGTGATTTTCAACTGATGTTCCATGGCACATTAGTGCGTTGCAAAAAGTTGACAGGTCACAGTGGTAGAAAATAGCTGAAAACCTTTTCTGGGTTCTGTGGCTCTGCCGTAATGAATTCTGCCCGAGGAGGAAGAGAGACAGTTTGTTACTACAGACAGTGGCCCTCAAAACAGAGCCGCAGAACCAGGAAGTTTCCTGGAAGTGACAGCACAAGAGTTAAAGACCGTAGTGTGTCATGAGAAAAAGACGCTGAAAATGGTTGTATGAACGTAATGTACAGCATAAAATATCAAAGTATATGTTTAGTGTCAACCAACAATTACCCCATCCTTTGGGGCACATGAGCCTCCGTCAACAACCAGCGCCTGCTGGCAGCAGGAACCTGTTTCTCTTTATTAAAACCTTTTTAAAGCATTTGCTTTTGATCCTCTAGAGGCTCCAAATGAGCAAAGTGCAAACACTTCTGCCCCCCAAATAGAAATGCATACAACATTAAATGCACGCACACACACACACGAAGTGTTTCAAAGCAATAAGTTTTTCCCAGGTAGATATACTGCTTATCATTAATATTGGAAAAATTGGGATATAGAGTTAGGGTTTTGAAATAAATGATCTACCGCAAAGGGATCCAGGAGCAGAATAGGCAGGATGGTGCTGTCTTTTTCCACCATGCCATATACAGTACATGCATTTTAGGACATCAAAAGGCCACAGAGGAACCTCCTTTAAGACCGAGCTGGAGGGGGGGGGAAGGGAACATTCAGGCCCGCTAAAGCTTTGAAATCCAAACACCACCACCACCCCCTTAAAGGCCCTTGGCTGTCATTCTGTGGTGCTAAATCCGCTCTGTGAAACGAATGTCCATAGTAGCTAGGAGTGTAAAACCTGAAGATTCGAGTCATCCTTTATCACTTGATAGTAACTTGAAGGACTGTACCTTTTAATTCATTTTTAAAAATAATTTTTGCTTCTGGTAAACAGTGTTTGTATTTTTATATCATTTCAATTTGTTTGTATCCTTTCAAAACCTTAAGAAACAAGGACAGGAGAAACATAGGTACTGAAATATACTGAAACATAGGTACTGAAATAGGTACTTTATATCCTGAAAGGAAGACTCTGAAACCTTTCCTAACAGCCTTGAAAGACTGTTTCAAGGTTGAAAAGATTGTTGGGCTGTAACTTCTGACAGAATAGCCACCTTGTCATTGGTGCTACGTTCACATCACTGGGGGGAGACTGCCTGAAAGTCTGAGTCAGTCACTACCAGTATGCTAATGACATACATTATGTCTACCTCCAGCCAGGGGTGGGATCTCTGGTGGCCCTGAATCACTAAATAGTCAAAAGAGTGTCAAACAAGGCCCAAAGGGCAGCTGTGGGACCTGTAAGCTAATTCCCCAGCCCCAATTATAATTGGGCTCCCCCTGCAAGATAATTGGGCTCTCTCCTATCTTGAAATTATGAAAATTTACATATTCTCTTATCATTTTCAGCTAATGAGTTTCTATGAATGAAGTGATTATTTCTGGCCACCAACTGCTTAATGACATCACTTCCTACTTAATGATGTCACTTCAGGCCCTCTGCCAGTGACATGAATACTATTTGTCCTGCTAGCTGAAATGAGCTGGAAGTCAAGAATAACGACGGAAGCAAAGGGCGGACGAGCATGGTAGACAAGCTGCTTGGGACACTCAGTATTCCTGTATGCAGGATACTCCTATATGCAGGAGAGCCATTGATTAGGAGCAAGGATGAGAAAGCAGCAGTCTGATGGCTTTTGAACTGCAACAGCTGCTCCCGCGCGACACTGTTGATAGTACAGGGCACTGTGATCCTGGGGCATTGCTAGGCAGGTGCTCACATGAACAGCTTGTTTCTCAACTGTGGTTAAGGATGAGGCACCGGGGGAGGATCTCCAAATAAACATGTAAGAAACCACACACAACCCTGCACCTCTAAGCCCAGCACACAATTTGCAGGAGGAAAGCTAACTCCAACATATATTCTATATCTCAAACTGTGGCAGTTGTCCTCTTGCCAGCTGGTTCCTCCAACTGTGACTGGGCTCCTAACCCTGTTGCAATAAGCTGAACATGAGAGTTGGAGCAGGGAAAGAGCAGCCAAGCAGAGGTTCTCAAGCCTGCCCCACACTGCTGGAAAACTTCATTCTCCAGGGAGGCAAGAGAATTCCTCTGACTGAAAGTTGAGGCTGATAGTATCAACAGCAGGAAGTACTGTCCAGACAGGTTGGCACAGTTACACACACACACGCAAACTGAAACACATGGTTTTTTGGTTTGTTTTTAGTTGATTCTGGCATAATGTTGTACAAGTTAGGTTGGGGCTCTCACATATTTACTTGGCTTTGCAAGATACAGTGTGGAAAAAGGGTTTTACCGTCCATTGTGTAGCATTCATCAAGGTGTTGCACAGTAGAGCTGGGAGCACAGAAGTGAAAGGCCTCTAGAGCATCAACACAGTTACAACTCAGCTGCCACAAACTAAACCGCTTCTGGGTCACACAAAACTAGAAAAAAAAATAGTGTTCACAATGCCACTCAACACAACAGGCTCAACCGCTGACAACCAAAAAGTGAAGTGGCCAGAACTGCTATTTTCGTTAGAGAAGTGACTAGACAAACAGCAACTACAACACTGATTTGAGAATTGGATGCTTGGATTGTTGTTGTCCTGCCACTCTGCAGCATCAGGCTCTGTGTTTCTTGATGAAGTCTATCAGCCCATTGGTCGAGGAGTCATGAGACGTCACCGGCGCATCAGAATCCAGCTCAGGCTCGATTTTCTTTGCCAGCTGCTTTCCCAGTTCAACACTGGTGGAGGGAAGTAGAAGAGTTTAAAACTCTGAATATCTGCACACTTATATCTTGTCATAGCTTCTCACAACACTGGTGGCGGTTTCCACTGCCGGATCCAAAGCCCTGTCTTAGGCTGGCAGGGGCTTTCCCTGGGGGAAGAGGACCAATTCCCCAAAGCAGCATGTGATTTACAGCAGCCCGGAGGCTGCTGTGCATCCCATGGGATGCAGCAGTAGCCATTGTGCTTAGGATTGGACTGTTATTCATTGCATCACACTGGAAGGCACAGTTTAGTTGGCAAACAAACCCAACAATTGAATTCCCCAGAAAGTGCAATCCCTTCAACACGGGGAGTGGACAATTTTTTTTCTTTCCCTTTCAAAACAAGACCATTTCGATCCAATATTGATCCTGATTAGTTAGAGGTGGCACGGATCCAGAAGGGCATCCAATTGGCCTGACAGAGGGTCCATGCCCCAGTGAGCCCACCAGGCTGGACTGACCCCTGACAATCAGGTGCCACAGGAGCTTCCAGCAATTCAAAGCCACCACCCAGAAAGGGAGACCCCAAACCTGAACAGGGACCTGTTTTTAAACAAGAAGCCCACACACAAAACCCACTTACCCCCACTGATCATAGCTGTTAATATCCCACACAACTCCTTGAACGAAGATCTTGTGTTCATACATAGCTGTAAACAGAGTCATAGAAAGGAAGGCATCATTAGCAAGTGAGTCTCATAAAAGTGATGGATTCCAGGAATAAATGGCTAAGAAAAGACATTTACCAATTAAGGCTCCAAGAATGAACGGGTTGAGTTTGGTAAACACAATTGAATTAGTTGGCCGATTTCCTTCAAAGACCTTAAAAAAAAAAAAAAAAGGTTGGGGGGAGAGAGGAGAGAAATTACCAGGATATACAATAGACACATCTTATTGGTCAGAGCCACATGTTATCTATCCAAGCCCTCTGCCCTTAAACCTTTGGCTTCACATCCAGCCCCAACTAAAACAAAAGGGCTTGTTCATATTCATCCTCTTGTGCCTCTCCCTTTGTCAGACTTGGATTTGAAAGTCCCCAAGGAGCCTTCTCTTACGGCACTCTTAAGCACAAACCACATCATCACCACCACCATTGTTCAGTCACTACTATGCCATTTCAACAGATGTGCTGCAGTTTTTTTGCTACCATGGGCTCCTTCTCAGAATTTTCACTTATAAGGATACAACTTTTAAAAGTTGATTATAATCAACTCGTGCCTGTTAAAGAGGTTCAGTATTAAGACTTGGACCGCTAATTCAGGCATCTACTGTAGTTACCACCAGAGGGCACCTTCCAATCAGCAAAGTCCATGCAAATCCCAAGCAAAGCTACAAAGAAGCTGGAACTTGGCCCCAGCAGCAGCACACTTCAGTGATGTTCTGCAGTTGCCTACAATGCAGGTACCTTGTGTGGAAGAATTTTCTCCAGAGCATCCCCACTCAGCCCCGAAGCCTGCAGTTCCTTACGAGCTTCATCTGTCGTCTTCCCCTTCATCAAGGCCTCTGTCTGAGCAAGGAAGTTGGCCAGAAGGATCTAAACAGAAATGTGTAAGGCCAGCGTTAAGATGGGCATGCCTAACTGTTAGCCTCCCCCCCCCCAAATGAAGCAAGCACCACCCAGCGTGGAAACCTGCAGTGGAAGAACAGTGTCTTGCTAACAGGACACAGAGCACAGTCTGCTGCACGTACTAGAGCCTGTGCAGAAAACCAAGTCTAACTCCTGGAGAACTGGGATGCCAAAACAAGGAGCTAATTACTGCTACCTTTGGAATTTTGGCATTTTTGTAGCACTAATCAGCACAAGTTGGTTTTAATACAGTGGAAAAAACTGGAAACTGCCACCATCCAAAAACTAGCTTCACCTTGTGATGTAGGTTGTTCCTGATTGGATGCTGCGTCTGGACTGGAATTAGGAAGTCACAAGGAATCATACGAGTTCCTGCAGGAAAATGGAAACAAAAACCTTAGAGGTGGGGAAAAACAGTCTCTCTCTCTCTCTCTCTGCACAAGTTCTCACCAATTCCACCTGTTTTAAGTAATAAGCGGCAAGAGCTGCAGCCCTTTCCCAAGTGACCCTAGCAATCCCTTAACTGTTAGGACTCGGCCAACAGATGCCTGGAGTGCACAGGCAGCCCATCCGCCTGGCACGCAGATTCACAAGGTGCCAGGTTCAACTCCTGGGGAATCTTTGGGTTGGGCAAGCTGCTGACACAGACTCGACCCAGCCCAAGTAAGGCCAGCACCCAAAGCCACACAGATTTTGCTGCTTCGGCTTATGGGCACAATAGCCCGCACTGATGCTGCAACTGTAACTCCTACCTCTACACCTGCTGGACCCACCACCGCCTGGTTTAGAGGAACTGGTGGTGCAGGTGCTGGGAGGACCCTTGCCAGCAATCTTCTCTAACTTTGGCAGCAGCGTTGGAGTCCGTCCCCACCACTTGCCCACGCCCCTGTCTCTTTCCCTTCTACCCTCGCTCTGCAAAGAAGGAGCAAAGCAAGCAAAGCAGAAATACTGCCGGCACCTCCAAAAAAAGTACTTTCCTACCCACCCACCTTTTCTGGAAGTGGGGTGGTGCTTCTCCACCCTGCTGCTCCATTACCAAGCAGACCAGCAAAGAGGGAGGCAGTAAGTAGGGGCCAGGCCAGGCCATGATGCGACCTGTGTTCATTGCTTCGGTGACCTTGGTGCACAAACCACAGCACCACTGAATCAACTCCATACCTGGCTCTATACATATGGACTGGGTGGACTGCCAGCCCCTCCACGCAGCCAGCTGATTTGGGTTGTATTTGGGGCAGACTGTGAGGAGCTCATGGGGGTGTGTATTCAGGGTGTCTTTCACCCCAAATCTGCCACCCTTGCAGTGATCTGCTTCCAGCTTGCTTGAGCAAGAAGCAGTTCATTTCCCTCCTTACTGTGCTCCTTGTGCACTACTGAGAAACAAGGAAGCGCGGGACTTCCAGTTTCATTTACTATACAGGGACAGCACATTTGTGTTTTGGGGTTTTGTTTTTTGGTAACATGAGGAATGAAACAGAGACTGCATTGGGTGGCATTCCAAGTTGCAACACTCCTGAGTCTGTGTAAATATCTTAAACACAGTTGATACTCTTGCCTTGGTTAGAACAGCAACAGCAGACCTTGTGGAAGTACCCTAGGAACCTCTTATATTTAGCAGGGGGAGAATGACTGTCCCTCTTCATTTCTGCACAGTCTTTTCTAGTGGCTGTTTGCTGGGATAGTTCTGCATTTTTTCCCCTCCCAACTATGAACCCCCTTGGGACTGGGAGCCATTTAGTTATTTTCTCTATAAACTATCTTGTGAACTCTTATGTTGAAAAGCAGCACATAAATATTCTTAATGATTTCTTGCTGTACCTTGATGGATCAGCTGATAGAAAGCATGTTGCCCATTGGTTCCAGGTTCACCCCACACAATTGGGCCAGTATTGTACTTCACACGAGCACCAGTCTTGGTGATGTATTTTCCGTTTGATTCCATGTCTCCCTAGCAGCAGAATACAAACGCAGGACTTAACTCTGGGCCCATCTCTTCCTTTTAGAAAAAGGACTTGGATAGGGCTGGATTGTACTGTGTTAGGAGTGAAGTCATGAGAATACTAAAGCCCAGGTTACCATCAACTTCAGTGTTCCATTACACACAGCAACTCAGCAGATGCTTCTAGGAAGCCCATGAGCATGGCCAAGGACAACAGTGCTCCCAGTCACCCCTTCCATTCCATTCTTTGCACCTGGCATTCCAAGTACCCTACTGTGGAAGTGCAGCACTGCCTCATAGTGATCTTACTCTCGAATGTAGGATTGCATTCTGAAAGAAGTCAGTCTCATTGAATTTAATGAGGCTTACTTCTGAGTAGACATGCACAGAACTGTGCTACCCCACATCCTGTGGCAGTAAGTTTCAGAAGTTAGCTATGCACTGTACAGAGCAAACCAGGCGAAAAGGGTCTGCCAGCAAGTTTAATACAAGGGCGATCACTCCTCTAGCCACTTCCCCCATTTCCTTGCATCACTTAAGAACTCTTCTCAGGTCTCCCTTTAGGGAGCACTGCCCTAAACTAAAACTGCCCCACCATGCTCTAGTTCAGTGGTTCCCAACCTTCACTTGAAGGAAAGGGAATGACACTAAGTCCCTGCTGTACCATAATAGGGGGCTGTACCATAATCATGGAACATGGTGGCACTGCGGGTTAAACCGCTGAGCTGTTGACCGGAAGGTTGGCAGTTCGAGACCATGCAATGAGCTCCCATTGCTTGTCCCAGCTCCTGCCAACCTAGCAGTTCGAAAGCAGCTAAAAATGCGAGTAGATAAATAGGTTCCACTTTGGTGGGAACGCGTTCTGTGCGCCTTGGTGTATAGTCATGTCGGCCACATGACCATGGAAGCTTGTCCTTGGACAAACACTGGCTCTACAGGCTTAGAAACGGAAATGAGCACCGCCCCCTACAGTTGGTTGCGACTAGACCATTTGGCCGAGGGGAAACCTTTTTACCATAATCCTGCAGCTGCCTAAATAAAAAAAGCCTTTTTAAAAACTTGCCTGTCTACAGCAGCAAGCAAGGTTTTGCAGCATCTTCAGCCACCGCAGCAGCTGGGTAAATACAACCCCCCCTTTTTACTTAGTGGGCAGCAAGAAATCTGGAAGTGCCATTGCTGCGGGGTCATTATTTCCCTTAAGGGGCAAAGTCCCAGGTTGGGGAAAAACTGCTCTGGCCTTTCCAGGCAGACAAGGTATCCCTACTCCCAATAGTTTTAGTTGAGCCGCTCTGCACCTTTCCCACTCTACAAAGCCTCTATCACAAGAGGGCGACTTGAACTATGTTTCAAGTAGCTGCCTTTTCCTGTATGACCCGACTCAGTCAACATAAAGAGACCTTATTGGTCTACAAGCTGCTGCCACCAGAGGCAATGAGAGAGCAGATCACACTCCATACTCCACAGGCAGCCTGTGGACCAAAATAATGGCTTCTTACAGAGGCTTGCAGAACAGCCTTTGCTTGCAACTGGTACTTGGTGCAAGACCCTCCAGACCACAATTCCCCAAGTGCGAGAAAGGTTGGGTGGGTTCAACCCGTTTCAGCAGAGTGAGAATTCTCAGGCTGTGCACCTGGCTTGGGGGGGGGGGAGAATAGTTGTGCTTCACAATCCATCTGGAACAGAAGGAAGTGATCCCACGGCTTACCTGCTGGAAATAGGCTGCAAAACGATGCATGTATTGGTCATAGGGCAGGAGCGCATGGGTCTCTGTTCCATAGCAGTTGATATACCAGATGCCCAGCATTGCCAGCAGCACGGGCACGTTCTTCTCTAGGGGAGCGGTGTGGAAATGCTTGTCCTTTTACACAAACACAGGAGAGGCAAGCTCTGAATACAACACCAACAGCACCTGGACTACCCCAAGGCCCATTAATGAAATGCTCATGAAGTTCCAGGCTAACAATTTTCAATCCACTGTGCCAAGGCACTTTGGTGTGCTATGGGAGTTTGGGGAAAGTCATTTATTAGTAGTGCCATTGGGGGATGCGAGTCCCCTGCTAGCAGCATGGTGCACCATGTCAATTTTAGCACCTTGTCAGTATGCAGCACGATGAAAAAGATTGAAAATAGCCATGAAAATTCAATCTATTTTCAAAAAGATTGAAAATAGCTGCTCAAGGTTATTTGGGGCAATGCAGGAGTTGTCATGTCCTGAAAGAAACCGGCATTTTAGCCCACTTTAACCTACATTTCTCCAAAGACTTGAGGTGAGGCAGTTATATTTTTGGCTGCAAGTCTGCAAGTGATCAGATGCTGCCCCCCACCTCCACCACCAATACTCACCATCCAGTGGGCTCCAGAAAGCAGTTTCTCAAAGTTGTCAAAACCTAAATGCAATTTATCAAAATACGCACATTTAAAATCAAGACCCCAGAGTGAGAAACTATCTCAAAAACATGCATAGCCAAGAAGCCCATAACTATAAAGTTGCACTCCTAGCCATTTGTTGTTGTTGCTAGATTTGTCCAACTGAGCAGCTAATGGTTCTGACAAGAGAATCCAAACCCCTCAATTCAGCCTGTCCAACAAAAGCCAACCAGCAGAACATTCAACTGGAGGGGAGAGAAAGGAGGAAGGGAACAGATCAGAGATCTGCCCATCCCCACATTTCCTGGACAGCTGGCACAAGGTGGCCATAGGAGCTCCAGAGATACTGTGCTGCTAACAAGGACACACAGAGCAGCAAGGAATTTAGTAGCACACTGTACTCTTAAACGTGCTCTGGACATAACAGCCTCCAGGAGCACAGTGGGGAGAAATGAGCCCTTTCCAGAAGTCCCTGGCTAGTAGGCAAGGTGGTTTCCCGGGCTGGCTCTGCACTTGTGCAGAACCCCAATTAAGAGGCTGTACTGAGACCATGACAGAGGAATAGTTGGGAATCTGCATTTTCTGGGCTGCTCTTCTCTGGATCAGTGGGAGGGAGCTGCATGTATATGCACCTGGAAAATAATTTCCTTCCACAGGGAAAGTATGAAGAAGCTATAAGGGCGTTTTAAAGGTAAAGCAATTCAAAGCAATGTCCAAAGAGGAGAATTTAAGAAAATTAAACCAAACAATGCAATATTATCATGCACCACCTCTGGATTGTGGGAACCTACCAATGTGCAGCGCAATGGAGAGGCCAATGGCAGACCACAATGAGTAGCGACCACCAACCCACTGCAAAGAGAAAAGGCATTTGGGCAGCATTAAAATCGAGGGTTACAAGAATCCCTTCCCAAAGCACGAGTCAGACCCACACCCTGTGCAATGGGAACTGAGCTCTGGAACCAACCAACTCATTGCAGAAGCATCTTGTCACCACAATCACACCTGACAGCACATCCAGGGGTGCAGCGGTTGACTGCAAGCCATACTCGGATTGGGGAGTGAACTGGGTTTAAATCCCTGCTCTGTCATGATCTTGACAGCCTAGCCCACCTCACAGGCTTGAGGGAATGACAGGGTAGGCTTGGATAAAGGGCACCATTACCGATCAGTGGGGTTATGCCCAGTGGGCAAGGCTGGATGTGCTCAGTGCTTAAGAGAAACAAGTTTTGTGCTGAGCTCATCCACGTCTTGCCTGCAAGGAGAGAGCATCACCACCCCAGCTTGGACAAACACCTCATTAGAGGCCTTCAAGCCAGTGCATTGTTCCTCATTTGCTCTGCTTCTGAAGCACATCACCTGGTAGAGGTCTGGTTCCACACCCCACCCTAGAAGCTGTATTCAGCCTCCTTTCCAGTTTGTACAGTTTCAACAGTTTGCACAGCCAAGAGGGGCTTGGTTGCTGTCTTTTTAAAACTAGTAGCTTGGATTTTTAGGGATGCCAATTCTAGGCTCAGGCCCACTGCCTTTCCTTTCCTGCAGTTGCACAGAACCTGCACAGGCATTTCATAGATTGGAATGTGAAGCAGAGAGGGCCACACAGCCCTGTCAAGAGCATCACAAACTTTGCATCACTCATGCTAGTAATGTCCCCACTGCACCCAGCCCTGCCTAGCATCATCCCATTATCTCCCAAGACTTTATCTGAGCCCTTCCCTGCAGCGACCCACCTCTTTCTACAGTGACAGGCCGCTGCAGACCTCAGAAGGATAGGAGAAGCAATTGGAAGCCTGTAGAAGCCTGGTGTAGCATCCAATTTGGAGCCGACTGGACACACCTGCAAGGACTCAACCTTGGACCTACTGGAGATTAGGTTGCGACCCAGTTTGAAAACCCTGCACTCGATAAATTTGGCCTTTGGAGGTTGCAGACTAAAAGTCACCATGGAGTCAGGGAAGGCTGCTTTGGACTCAGTGTCCCATTTCTCTCGGGAAAGTAAATTTCCTCCTGACTCGTTAGAGGTACTCCAGTGGACATGACTTGGGAATTCCTGGTGTAGCCAGGTAGACACCTTAAGAGGGCGCCACATCACGCTAGACTAGATGTGAACTAAGCCACACACATGCAAGTGCAGCATACGCCTCTTGTAAACCTCAGTGACAGGCACCAATAGGATTAGGACCACATTCTGAAATGCCAGGTGCTGGGGGGTGGGGCTTGCAAACTTCTGCTGTCAGGCAATTCCCGACAAACTTCCACACGTTGCCTGTGCAGCCTTGGCAATCCCAAGGCAGGCTGACATTTGACCTTCACGGCCTAGAATAGGTAGGCTCCCACCAGGCAAAATGTCACAGCTTATAATAGTCTTAAGGAGCTGTCTCCCATTACCCAGCAGCTGTCTAGACCAAATGTGGCCAAAGGCCTCCCATCCTGACCTTTGCAGAAAAGCCAAGAGGCAGGACATTCTGCATGTCACTTTATGAGACGCTCAGGCTTGCTCTTTGACTCCTGCAGAATGAAAGAGGCATCAAGATTGGCAGCCTCTCTCTCCCCTTCTGCCGCTTAGTATGGCCACCTTCCTCTCACTGCAACCAGAAACAACTTCCACCCAACGCAGTGTTTCCCAAACCTACTGAAGTCACAGCCCCCTGCTTTCTTGGCACCCTGCCATGGCAGTGCTGCACCATAGAATCACACAGGACCTCACAAATCTTATGCAATTCTGGCCTGGGCCAGGTGGTAGCACCCAAGACAACTGAGAAGGCCACTGGGGATATCCCATGGCAGCACCTTTCTGTTTGCCATGGTTCAGTTTGGTGATTTCTGCTCCATGTTTCCTCCCCTCACCTTGAGGGACACATGCACAGTTTGGGAGACTGGATCCCAAGGCAGGAAGAGTCTTCCTCCCCAGGTAAAAGACTAGGTCTCTTCCTTCTCTCCATGATAGATCTGTGGGAGCAATTGTTCCCCACCTTCCTGTACTATTCCAACATGAACTAAAAAGAGCTGCTTCCATCTGATGCCTCCTTGAGCATCTCATTTTGGAAGGAGTCAGGCATCCTGCTTTATTCTTCTTCTTCTAACTGAGAATATTAGTGCCCCATCTCACAGACTCTGGTGTTGTGCAGGAGGCTGCATGGCACATCACTATATGCAGGGATCAGTGCTCATCCTGGGTTGGGGCTAGAGGGGAAAAAAGGAGAACTGACAACCGAACAAGTGTAAGAAGAGCAAGCAGCACAGCTGCGATGATGCACAAAGTACCACTAAAGTGATTTACTTACATCCCAAAACTCAAACATATTCTGTGTATCAATTCCGAAGTCCTTAACTTTAGGCTACAAGAGAAGAGAAGGGCAATTAGATCACAAGCCAATGCATGAAGACTATCAAAATACTTCCACTGGGCATCCTCCATTCATTTCAATAAGTCCTTAACACAATGCTCACAACCCAACCACTGAAGTTCCATATCCACCTTCCGAAACCAAAAGACCTCTAGGAAGAGTTGTGTACATATTTAGGAAGAGATTTAGCAAATTGTTGCCAGTCGTAGTAGATTAGACAAGTTGGTCCACTGGTCCAATTCAATGCAAGGCAGCTTCCCATAGAAGTCAAGGGAATGCACATCTTTGAAGTCACTTGTGCAGCATTTGAAAGATCACTGGGAGGTGGAAAACACAGACTCTCAACCCCCATCTTCCTACCCACACCATCCCCAAGGCAGGCTCAACAGTGACCACAAAGATCAACTTGAAAAAAATGTGTTCAACAAAAGCTCCTGAACTTTCTCATTGGTTCTATCATCCCGTCACAGCCAAGGCACTGGCATGAAGCTACTTGATAAGCTAGCATATGAAACACAGAATCAAGTACTCACCCCATTGGTCGACAAGGCTGCAAAGTGCTTGGCCACAGCAGAAGCCTGAAAAGGAACACATGAGACCATCAAGCAAGAGCCCTCCTTCCTTACATTCCGTGTGAGTGGACTCCCCCGACCCCAAATCACAACAACTGAAAATGTGGCTGGGAAGAGATGACACAGCACAAAGCTCAAGGCTTCTAGCTTCCTGTCCCTGAGCAAAACTAGCAAGGAGCTTCCTGTTAAATGCCAAGAACCATGCACAAAAGCAGGACAAAAATTAGGAGACAACTATTTTCTGTATGTTATTAATCTTGTTTTTTTATCATCAGTTTAATGCTATCTATGCTCTGGCACTTTCCCAAGTAATGAAACAAGAAGTGCACATCCACCATTTATTTATTTATTTATTTTATCCCCCCCCCCCATGTTTTTCCATGTTTCTCCAGGTAAGGGTACTCAATGCGGCTTACAGATTTTAAAACACAATGATAAAACTAATTAAAACAATAAAAACAAACACACCCTGTGGATACCTACTACAAAGCGTTTAAAATCTAGAAGTAGTTGCCAGGGTGAACACAAAAAGGGGGCCAAGAGGCCAAGAAGGGTAACACTGCTGAATATACACTGTTCCTGTTATACAATTATCTAGGCTTGACTTCAGTTAGGGGACAAAGGGGTTGGGCTTAAAGCTTTGTGAAGAGGCAGCTTTTGCACTTTGTAGCAGAGAAGCAGGCAGACTGCACCGTTTGGCTGTTCTGGCATAGCTCCTTGAAAAGCAAATGTGAGGTTGGTTGAAGACTGAAAAACAGAGGATGGAAGAATTAGAAAATCAAGTCTCATGAGCAGGGAACAGGTATGTAATTTGAGTACTGGAATACAAGGGCACAGAGCATTCAGATTTAGACTGTAGCTCTTACAATAGCAGCCGCTGCCACCAGCACCACAAAGATTTGAAGAAATGTGTGCACATCCAGACACCTCACATCAGTGTTTCTCCCTCCAAGGAAGGCCTTGCACATTATAATGCAGAGTCCCCTGTGAATTGCAAAGGGGTCTGCAATGTTTTCTAGAGTATGTGCAACTTAGAGGCTTCAATGTTGCTTCATACAGACTGAAAAATTACCCCAAATATTCCTCTGCAGCTTGCAAGACAGAACAAACTATCAGGGAAGCTCATCTGCTATCACTGATTTTTTCATCAAGGAACTGCAAAATGCAGTTTGAACATCAGTGATATGTGCCAAGTTTAATCATGACAAACCTCTTCAGACTGAAGCCACATAATGTCACTTGCTTGGGTCAACCTTGGGTCAATTCTCTGCAGTAATTACTTTGGATCAAACACTGGTGGTAAATAGCTCCCACTCTCAAAAGCATGAAGCCAGAAGATCTTTGCCTGGCTTGAGCTGAGCCCCAGAATATGTACCAAAATCCTTTACTACTACTCTGGGCGTGTGCAGAGGGCACTCCCCTCTTATCACAGAAGTCCTAGCTTGCCATCACACAGCTAGAATCAGGGACAGGACAGGTCCACAGACAGCACAAAGAGGCACTTGTTTCCCCCCATGGGGCAATGATCAGAGTGCTACTATCCCTCACAGGGCCACAACCCCTCACTTTGCCTAAGGCACACAGAAGTGTTAAAGTACTGCAGGAATCTCCCATTTGTCTCCTGCATTTCTTGCAAGTTGAAGGGAATAAATTCACTGGGGTGAATCTGGGGATTTTGAAGCTGCAGTTCCTAGGGAGCTGAGTTTTGATAGGTCTCTTAAACAGAAAACCTCTGCCTCTTGTTATCACAATGATTTCAACCCAAATTAACCCTATCCAAACTACAATCTAGGGCAGTGTTTCTCAAACTGTGGATTAGGACCAACTAGGTGGGTCACGTAGCACCTAGGGCAGCCATACTGAAAATATCGGAAGTTGGGACACTGGACAGGGGAAGGGCTGTGTGGCTATTTTGCTTTACTTTTGATTTACTTTGCTGTTTGAAAACGGCTGAGAACTAACCCAACTTATTGCTGCATTCACAGGAAAGCAGCAGGCTTTGGCATCACAATGACGCCACTTCCAGCCATGACATCACTTCCAGTGGTCCTGGACAGATTGTCATCTTAAGAATTGGGTCCCGATGCTAAAACGTTTAGAACCACTGCCCTAGTGGAAGTATCACTGGAGAGACTCCACAACTGCTTTTACAGCAAAAATCGTACATATATCTATACTACTGTGTTCAGTGGACTTACTCCCTAGAGAATGCATGCAGAACTGCAGCTTTAGAGTGGTAGGGCATGAGCTGGTGACTAGCAAGCCGCCAACAGCCCACTGCCAACAAGTTTCTCCTCATCACACAATCACTAACAGACTCCAGGTGAGCTTTGCCTTCAGTTTGACTCAGGGCTGCTCAAACTCCCAATAATGGGGCTGCTTCACAATAAAGATAGTTGAAAAGAGCCGCAAGATCGATTCTGAAAGCTACTAGTTCCATTCTAAGCAATCCAATTATAGTTCAGACATCTGCTGTCAAAAGGACCACTCTGCCTTGGATGCAGCCGGGCATCTGAAAGCAAAGGATTTGCCAGGTGTCAAACAGGGACCCAAAAGCAAGCTCATGTTTCCTTCTTGTGTAACAGGCTCCAAGGTACAGAGCCACCAAGTCTTCTACACATACCTTGGGCTGTGGCAGGTTATCATGCTGGCTTCTTGCCAACCATGGCTTGCAAGTCTAGGACTGGTTTCAAGAATGTGCGTCCTCTGTTCAAAACCCCACCCATCCCCACACCCATCTGCTGGAATTCAGCAGGGTTTTCCTCCTATACCAGAATTTAAAATCATGGTCTGAACATAGGCTTGCAGACCCTGTAACGGAGGAAGGAAGCTGTGCGTGCCCAGGTAACACCAAAGTACAATTAATTGCCAATATAGAAGAGGAGAGGAGCCTGATCCAAAAACTGGCTCTGGTCTTGCTAAGGAACCTATCTCTGTCACTGGGTCCTTGATGGATTGTTTCAACCACAGTGCTGAGAACCACACATGAAACCTTCACAAAAATTGCTGCACCCCTCCCCATGGAAAATGCTGGTTATTCACAGGAAGCCAAACAAGCTTAGATTGCAAGCCTATATACACCAGGTAGGACACGCACAGGAGTGTACTGTTAGCCACTTTTGTGAACCAACGTATTTGAAAAGTTGTAACTTGGACACAGGTTTACTTACATCCTTTGCAGAGTGAAGGAACCACTCTTTAGCCGTTTCTGCATTGGTGATCGTTTCTTGGGTGGTGAAAGTCTGGATTCCGGAGGGGGGAAAAAAACCAGAGAAAGCGTTAAAACCCTGGCTGAACAATCCATACAATGCTTAAGGGAGTGATTTGCAACTGATGTGCTATGAAAGGCCTGCAGGTGTGCCACAGGGGTTTAGAGCACAGTGGTTGAAAATTGCTGAAAAACTCTTCCAGGTTCTGCAGCTCTGTTTCTAGGGCAACTTTCTGGAGTAACAAATTGTTTGTCCCTCTTCACATGCCAGCCATGAGATGAAAAACACTGAAAACTGCTTAAGGAATTCATGACAAGTTGAAGCAACTCCAGGGCTGTGAACCAAACTTTTTCCAGCTTGCACATTTTGGTTGTCGTGGGACATCTGCTGCTGAATTATTAAGGTAGGAGGCATTAACTGCTCATGAACCAGGATGTTAAGCACCTTGTTTCAATGAGTTCAACAGGCTTAGCTCCACACTACAGCTACCCAATACTCATTTTCACAGGCAGTTTGCTTAGTAAGGAACACTGTTGCCCACTCTTATTACTTCTACTTTTAAGTCTGATAAAAATTGAAAGCAATAAACCCTAACAGTGGAAGCCACCAACCTATCACTGGGCATCTCTGGAGACAATCTGTACCAGAAGCCCTACTTTTGTGGATGAGGAATCTGGATGGTTCAAATTTAGAGTTCTACAGTCTGCAAAAGTTATAAATATAGGCACTGCATGATTTCTTCTGCTGTCAGACAAGAGAAGGGAAAGAATACCAATCCCCCACCACTAATAGCCCCACCCCAGGCAAAGGAGTTGCTGGAATTCAACCAGAAGGACCCAAATACTCAACTATCCATTTTAAAAGCAACTGAGTCCTTATGGGTTTCAAAAGGGTTATTCCCAAGGAGCTGAATTCTGCAACCATCAGTGCTTTCTGTGCTCCTGCACAGTTTCAGCAGGTGGACACAGAGCCCTGCTTTGCGACAAGCCTGCTGGAACTCTACACAGCCTTGCAGTGCAATTCTCATGACCAAACCTTTGCAAAGCCCCATTTCTTACAATGGAGCATGAACTGGAGGAGGTCTGGCCGAGACTGTGCTTTTCTTGTGATCAGATTCTGAAACCTGAAGGGACACTGGAGCCAGCCAAGCCCATGACAGCTTTTCCTCCAAACACGGGGCTCTTTGCTCCCCTACTACCCACCCCAATTTTCAAACATTTGCTCATTAGCAGAAAGAGTCTGCCTGTTGTGTGATATGTCCAGACATGGGCAGTCATGCAGATCTGTCAGGCCCATCCTCCTCTATTGGAGTTTAGTCAACCATTAAGATGTAGCTTTAAGGAGTAACATCACGTCCTCCTCTCCCATCCGTCTCCCAAAAATGGTTTCATTATCCAACAAAAGGCTGGCTCACAAAGCAAAACTAAAAAATGCCATTCACCCTTTTCCAAGTCTACCCATTATCTAGCCACCACAAGGTAACAAGAGCCAAGAACTGTTCGCCTTCCTAATGGGCATTTAAAGATGCTTCAGCAGTTGATGTGCTCACATACAAAATGCTGTGTTCACAAATATAATGCTAACAGTTCTTCTGAAGTTCCCTTCATGCTTCAGCCTCCTAAACCCTGAACTGCTGCTTCCAAGATGAGGTAATGAGAAACACTCAAATACAGGGTGCATTTTACATCCTTAGCACTAGGTTTGTAGCTTCTAAATTCAAGGCAGCGGCGGTGGCAGCAGCAGCAGCACCCCCATCTCATATAAACTGCAGGGTCCTTCTAAAAGTTCAGCTTTGTAAGATTTTCTAGTTCTAGACTTAATCAATAGCAATCAAGGTTCAATGAATTCAGTGAGTTCGGGACAAACTGCCTGCTTGCCAGTGTTGCCACAAGTAAACGTTTCACAAACACTTGACGGGACCTCTGAAGGTCTTTAGAAGGGCTTTAAGGGCTCAGAAGGGCTTCTGGTTTGGCGAAAACCGAAGTAATGCTCAAAACCCTTCCAAAGGCTGCAGTAAGCCTTCGGAGGATAACTTGTGCAGCCTGCCTGCAGGACAGCACCAAGCAGGGCTGGCCTTAAGCCAATGTTTACCAATGTCATCACACTGGGCCCCGCACTTTGGGGGCCCCCCTACCAGAATAGCAAGCAGATCGCCTGCTGCAGCAGCTGGGATCTGATGGGCTGTAGGCAGTGGTGTTAGTCTACCGGAACGCTGGGCGGGACATCCGGGTGATCGACAGCCCTCCCGTCGTGTTCCGCAGCATTCCGCCGTTTGCGTAACCAATTACGCCACTTGCAAACGGCGTAACGCTACGGAACGCGACGGGCGGGCTGTCGATCACTCGGATGTCCCGCCCAGCGTTCCGGTAGAATAACACCACTGGCTGTAGGTCAGTGGAGTGAGCAGAGCAGCTTTACCATGGGCCCTCCCACCTGGCCCTGCCTCCTAACAGCCCAAAATGGGCCTCCTGGAAGCAGTTAGCAGTGATGTCATCATGTCACCACCAACTATTTCTAGGTATCACCTGCAGCATTGCAAACACTTTTCCTGGTGAGTGGGGACCCCGCAGGGAGGGTGGGGGGGGGCCACAGGAACGCCCCACATTGGGCCCCATCACTCCTAGAGCCGGCCCTGGCCCTGAGAGTGGGTGCCAAGAGAGAGCAGGCAGCACCCAGGTCCCTGTGACCTCCTGGACACCCCCCCCCATATAGGTACATTCTTGGTTGGTTTTGCTAACACACACTGGCAGGGTCTTGTGCTCAGAAGAATCAAATCCAGCCCTATCTGCTGGAAATACCCCAGTGGGCTCTTCTTATCTGCAGTTCAGGCACCCATGGATTTTATCCAATGCAGGAGCCAACTTGTGCTGGAGGGCCTCACATAACCTCCTGGGCATCTGTATTTGTGGAGGGTCTGGGAACAGATCCCTTATGGATTCCATGGGCCAATTAAAACTTTGCTCTTGAAATGCAAAGTGCCTGTTCTACCGCTAAGCTACAGTCTCTTCCACGTTTGTTTTCTGGTTCACAGATCCTCGTGCAAAGGAAATGACTGAAGACAGGCCCTACTGAGAGAGGGGAGAATTACAGGATGCTCTTAGATCAGGACCTACCTTGGATGCAATGATGAAGAGTGTTGTCTCAGGACTTAGCTCAGCCAAAGTTTTGGCTATATGGGTGCCATCAATGTTCGAGACAAACCAAACGCGTGGCCCTCCCTTGGAATAGGGCTTCAGAGCTTCAGTCACCATGAGGGGTCCCTAAAGGGAGGAGAGATTTACAGAGCTGTTGAACCTCTGAACTACGAACTTTCTTTGTACAGAGAAACTATGAAGAATGCAGCTCACCAGATCAGATCCGCCAATCCCTATGTTGACTACATCAGTGATGGCTTTTCCAGTGTAGCCTTTCCACTCACCACTGCGAACTTTCTGAAAAAACACAATAGCAGAAGTTGCATTTAGCAGACAGAGAAGAGTCATCCTTAAGATTATGAAAGGTGTTGGAACTATTTACAGTCATTCCAGAATGTCAACATGTCAAGAAAGGCACTTGGAAAGATAACAGAATCAAAAGCTCTGCTAAACTGGCACCAACCAAAATCTAGTGTGTAGGTGCTAAACATGCTTGGAAAATGGTTGAATCTCTTACTAGACACTCAGGAGGGGCTTCTCCCTGTTAGTTCTTTCCCAAGCCACCCCATTTATCTGCCTATAGCCAACCCCAATACTGTAAAGTGGGAGCACTATAATCAGTGGTGTCATCCTCAAACGACGTTCCGGAACGCTAGGCAGGACTTACCGCCTGATTGGCTGCCTGTCCGTGACGTGTCGCTGCCTGCCCGCCCGCCGCGCGGGCACCCCTGGCTTCGGAGGGGGTGCCCGCTTGCCTGGGGGGCGCGCCGGGTGCCTGGGCAAGCAGCGGTGTGCCAACCGGAGGGAGCCCGCGCAGTGGGCGGGCAGGCAGCGACACATCACGGACAGCCTGTCAATCAAGCGATAAGTCCCGCCTAGCGTTCCGGAACTTCATTTGAGGATGACACCGCTGACTATAATCCTTGTGGCTCTTGCCATGCAGGTCTTTCACACACGAATTGCGAGGCAACATGGAAGAAGCTACAGGGAGGTCTTCCCAGAGAATCGGCCCCAATCCCCTCTGAACAACAGGGCTGGGTGTGCTCCAGGTAGTTCAAAGAGGCTGCTTTGAAACAGTCACCCATGTGGCAGCTTTCACTAGATGAGCCAGTTGGGCGTGGCAGTTTTACTCCTCTTGTTCAACATTACCACACTTTCAGAGCTTGAACAATTACAGCACTGCTGTATTAAAGCAACGGCTGAAACGGAACACAAGAACTGCTTAACTCATTGACAAACGACTCACCAGGCAGCTTCTGGGAAACACCTCAGCCTCTTATTGCAACACGCGGGGTTGTTGCAAGGTCACAAAATAATGATGAACTCTGAACACATGGAATGCTGCATAAATACCCAGCATTACAGGGAGCCAGTGTTGTTTTTAATGCTATTTTTGTCATTGAAGAACAACTTGCATATATCGTACAAATAAAGGCTGCTATATTTCTGTGCTACTGCTTACTAGGCAAAAGGCTGCCAGTCCTGCAAAAGGGGTCTAAATCAGGAACTTCAGTTGGCAACTGAGGGCACAGAAGGCTTTGCATCGTGCCTTGCTTAAAGAATGAGCACAGCCAGCCCCAGGATTTTAGCTTATCCCAACTGTTGGGTCTCTGTCCTGGCCACCTGTGGACTGTGCAACCCATTGTCCATTCAGCTCTTGTCCTCCCTGCCGAGACCACAAACAAGAGCATTCAATTAGTGTCAGTCGTGCGGTTTGGAGAGCTTGGACAGGGGTCTCTTCCTAGTCACTTCATGCTGCCAACAGTCTTCAGGCTGCAACGCCTTTCGTCCCTAGTGTCCGAGAAGTCATGCCAACGAAGTCCTTATATACCGCTTATCAACACAAAGTTCACAAAATGGTTTACAGGCTGCACAGGGGTGAAGAGGGACAAACTGAAGCCCCATCACTAAGACCCTGGAGCAGCAGACGACCCTGGGATGCAAATAATCTTCCCTCTAAGTTATCAGGAAGCCCTCTTCCCGACCCACATGCCACTGTGCTGCTGACAAGGAAAGTCCTATTCCTTCCGGTTATATACACGCTTGTTTCAACCACACACCTCACTTCTTCAAGGAGGTCCCTCCTTGGCCTAAACTTTGACAGCACTATAAAGCAATTGTTCCATAATGGAGGAAGAGCTCCTTCAGGCATAGACTAGAGTGAAACACAAGGGCTCCTTCAGGCCCTTGTGTTTCACTCTAGTCTATGGCCTATATGAAATCACCAAGTTTGCCACAGGGCTCCCAAACACCTGCCATGAAACTACAAAGCCTTTTTTCAAACATCCATTTATGTTAGTGGTTCTCAAACGTTTTAGCACCAGGACCCACTTTTTAGAAAGACAACCTGTACGGGACCCACCAGAAGTGATGTCATGGCCAGAAGTGCCATCATTATGACACCAGAGCCTGCTACTTCCCTGAGGATGCAGCAATAAGTTGGGTTATTTCTCAGCCATTTTCCGATGGCAAAGTGAATCAGAAGGCTCTTTGCTTTACAACCTTGACACAAGCAGAACAACCACACAGCCCTCCACCTTTCCAGCAGCCCATATTTTCAATATAGCTGCTGTAGGTGTTCTGTGACCCACCTGAAATTGGCTCCTGACCCACAGTTTGGGAACCACTGTGTTAGACTGCAAGGGAAGAGGAACAGCACCACCCCTGCTAACCAAATTTGTCTGTGCCAATGAGGGCCTCGTCAGCAGATGCAGTCTCACTCCAGCTGAACACAAGTGTTATGTTATTGTGGAGCAGACACAAGTGTGGCCAACATCCTCTATACATTCACTGAACATGCGAAGGGTTCTCTAGGGCTAGACTTGAAAGAGATCAAGACTGTTTAAGCCACTAGTTTTTCATCTTAATTACAGACTGTAGTGTAATATTATCGACAAGGGTTTGCATGCTTGAACTTGGCTAGGATGTGCATTGAAGATACAATTAGTGTGAGCAAGAGCTCAGGTACTTTTGTCAGCTCTTGGCCATTGCCCATTCATATCAATGGGGCTTTTGCAGGAACATTTCTCGGCAGTGTGCCCATGGCAAATCTCCTGAAGCTAACAGAATGCCAGACTTGTGGGATACAGAATTGCTATGGGGTCGGAAGTATCTTCTTCAGGATCACCAAATGGAACCCTGATCTGTAACCAGGTTCCCAAATTTTACTATAATAACAAATATTTCAAAGTGAAATTTCTACTCTGAGATACAGATACGCACAGCAACTCTTAGATAAGCCTCATTTGTAGAGGGTGTGGTCAAAATTGAAATGTCCTGAACAATGTGTTAGTAGCCTGCAGAAATGAGGAGTGTTAACTGCCCAAGACTGCGACAGCAATAGTCATGTTTTGCACAATAACCTTGTCATCAATCAATCAATCATTCAATCAACCAACAAGTATTTATATACCACTTTTCAACATCAAGTTGTTTTGTTGTTGTTCAGTCGCTAAGTCGTGTCCGACTCTTCGCGACCCCATGGACCACAGCACGCCAGGCCTCCCTGTCCTCCACTAGCTTCCTGAGTTCGCCCAATTTCATATTCATTGCTTCGGTGACACTATCTAACCATCTCATCCTCTGTCGCCCCCTTCTCCTTTTGCCTTCAATCTTTCCCAGCATGAGGGTCTTTTCTAAAGAGTCCTCTCTTCTCATCAGGTGGCCAAAGTATTGGAGCTTCAGCTTCAGCATTTGTCCTTCCAGGGAGCAATCAGGCTTGACTTCCTGGAGAATTGACCGATTGGATCTCTTTGCAGTCCAGGGGACTCTCAAGAGTCTTCTCCAACACCATAATTCAAAAGCATCGATTCTTCGACGCTCTGCCTTTCTTATGGTCCAGCTCTCACAGCCATACATGGCTACTGGGAAAACCATCGCTTTGACTATGTGAACCTTTGTTGGCAGGGTGATGTCTCGGCTTTTGATTAAGCTATCTAGGTTCACCATAGCTTTCTTCCCAAGAAGTAAACGTCTTTTAATTTCATGGCTGCAGTCACCATCTGCGGTGATCTTGGAGCCCAGGAAAATAAAGTCTGTCACTGCTTCCATTTCTTCCCCTTCTATTTGCCAGGAAGTGATGGGAGTGGTTGCCATGATCTTAGTCTTTTTAATGTTGAGCTTCAAACCAATTTTGGCACTTTCCTCTTTCACCCTCATCAAAAGGTTCTTTAGGTCTTCCTCACTTTCTGCCAGTAGAGTGGTATCGTCTGCATATCTGAGGTTGTTGATGTTTCTCCCAGCAATCTTGATTCCAGCTTGTGAGTCATCCAGCCCTGCCTTCCTCATGATGTACTCTGCGTATAAGTTAAATAAGCAGGGTGACAATATACAGCCTTGTCGTACTCCTTTCCCAATTTTAAACCAGTCGGTTGTTCCATGTCCAGTTCTGACTGTTGCTTCCTGACCCGCATAAAGGTTTCTCAGAAGGCAGATCAGGTGGTCTGGAACTCCCATCTCTTCAAGAACTTGCCACAGTTTGTTGTGATCCACACAATCAAAGGCTTTAGCATAATCAATGAAGCAGAGGTAGATGTTTTTCTGGAACTCTCTTGCTTTCTCCATGATCCAGCGAAGGTTGGCAATTTGATCTCTAGTTCCTCTACCTCTTCGGAAACCAGCTTGTACATCTGGTAGTTCTCGATTCACATACTGCTGAAGCCGAGCTTGTAGGATTTTGAGCATGACCTTGCTAGCATGTGAAATGAGTGCAATGGTGCGGTAATTCGAGCAATCTTTGGCATTGCCCTTCTTTGGGATTGGAATGTAAACTGATCTTTTCCAGTCTTGTGGCCACTGTTGGGTTTTCCAAATTTGCTGGCATATGGAGAGCAGCACTTGGACAGCATCATCTTTTAAGATTTTGAGTAATTCCGCTGGAATGCTGTCACCTCCACTAGCTTTGTTGTTAGTGAGGCTTTCTAAAGCCCACTTGACTTCACTCTCCAGGATGTCAGGTTCGAGCTCAGTGACTGTACCACTGTGGTTATCAGGAACATTGAGATCGGCCTTATAGAGTTCCTCTGTGTATTCTTGCCACCTCTTCTGAATCTCATCTGCTTCTGTTAGGTCCTTGCCATTTTTGTCCTTTATTGTGCCTACCTTAGCATGAAATTGCCCTTTGACATCTCCAATTTTCTTGAAAAGATCTCTAGTCCTCCCCATTCTGTTGTTTTCCTCTATTTCTTTGCATTGCTCATTTAGAAAGGCCTTCCTATCTCTCCTTGCTGTTCTCTGGAAATCTGCATTCAGTTGGGTATATCTTTCCCTTTCTCCCTTGCTTTTGGCTTCTCTCCTTTCCTCAGCTATTTGTAAAGCCTCGTCAGACAGCCACTTTGCCTTCTTGCATTTCTTCCTCTTTGGGATGGTTTTAGTTGCTGCCTCCTGTACAATGTTACAGACCTCCGTCCAAAGTTCTTCAGGCACTCTGTCTACCAAATCTAAGCCCCTAAATCTATTTGTCACCTCCACTGTATATTCGTAGGGGGTCTGATTTAGGTCATACGTGGAGGGCCTAGCGGTTTTCCCTACTTTTTTCAGTTTAAGCCTGAATTTGGCAAGAAGAAGCTGATGATCTGAGCCACAGTCAGCTCCAGGTCTTGTTTTGACTGCCTGTATGGAACTTTTCCATCTTTGGCTGCAAAGAATGTAATCAATCTGATTTCGATGTAGACCATCTGGTGAAGTCCATGTGTACAGTCGCCGTTTGTGTTGCTGGAAAAGGGTGTTTGCTATGACTAATGTGTTCTCCTGACAGAACTCTATCAGTCTTTGCCCTGCTTCATTTTGTACTCCAAGACCAAACTTGCCTGTTATTCCTCTTACCTCTTGACTGCCTACTTTAGCATTCCAATCCCCTATGATGAGAAGGACATCTTTTTTGGGTGTTAATTCTAGAAGCTGTTCTAGGTCTTCATAGAAGCCTATTCTTCATATAACATATAACATAGAAGGTCTTCAAGTTGTTTAGCCTCAGTCAATTACTGGGAGAATAATTCAAATATGGATAAACCCTCTTGGGCTGATCTGGAAGCTTCATATATAGCACCTCTTTCCAAATGGATGGCCTTAGGTCTAAGTGGTTGAAAATGGGTGATGTTCTGCCAACTATTGCTTCAATTATATATATATCTGGTCAATTACGGCTAAGAAATATAAATTTGATCCCTACGAGTATGATTGACTTACACTATGGGTAACAGTGGGATGCAAATTGGAAAAAAGTCCTTTTTATAGCTGAGAGAGGAATTTCTACCCTGGACCAACTGATTGATCAGGGTCAAGATTTTTCTCTTTTACCAAATTATGTGATAAATTACCAAATTATGTGATAAATATAATCTGCCATCTACAGCCAGTTGGCAGTATTTACAAATACAACATCTATTAGAGGTTAAATTTGGGCCGGCTGCAATGTCAGCTTCCCAGACTCCATTAATATTAGAAAGTATTATTGAAGCTAGCACGAAATGGAAGCCCACAGTATTTCTATATAAGCACTTAACGTCCTGGAATAAGTTTGATCTTGATCCTATTCGGGTCCTGTGGAATAATGAATTAAAATGTCCTGTCTTACAAGAGCAATGGAAAATTGCACTTGCAAATGTTAGTAAGATATCTGTGGACCTTAAATTAAGGTTGATACAGCAAAACATTCTTTTCAGAGTTTATTGGACCCCAATGCATCTTTTCAACAAGGGGCTTGTAAAGGAAACAAATTGTTGGCGATGTGGTGAACCTGAAGCGACACTGAGGCATATAATATGTTCTGGGCCTGCATAGTTGTTCAGTCTTTTTGGACAGAGGTCATTAACTTTATTGTGATATTAGAACAAAGGTTACATTTTGTGGACATGTATATTCTCCTAAACTATTTGCCTATAATATGGAATCTCTCAGAAGGTCAACGGAAGTGGGTTCTGTACCCTTACTGTCACTAAAAGATTTATTGAAGGGTTGGAAGGATAAATACCCACCTACTGTTCTGCAATAGATGGAGGAACTCTCGACTCTCTCTGAATTTGAATAAGTTGTCTATTGACGACAACTACATATGGATAAATATTTGGAGATATGGAAACCTTTTTTAAAATATTTGTCTATAAAGTTTAATATAATGTTCCCCCCTTTTTTCCTTCTATTTTTTCCCTCTACTTCTTTTCATTCGATTCCACTTACTATGATGATATATATTACGTTAAAAGTTACTGTATAAAATTCACTTTTGTATTATTTTTACTCCTTTTGGTTAAAATAAAAATAAAATAAAAATAAAAAAATAAAAATGAAGTTCCCAAAGTGGTTTACAGGCAAATAATAATAAAGTGAAATGGCTCCCTGCCCAAAAGGGCTCACAATCTAAAAAAATGCAGAACACCAACAGCCACTAGAAAAGACACTGTGCGGGGGTGAAGAGGGACAATTACTCTCCCCCTGCTAAATATAAGAGGAGCACCACTTGGAAAAGTGCCTCTTGCCCAGTTAGCAGGCGTATACCATTCCAGAAGGCAATATTTTACTGTACAATAAAGGCTAATTTATTCAAAGCAAAATATGAGCACAATAGATATGACAGTTTAATGTGCCTGCCACTCATTAGGCAAGCAAGAATTCACATGTTGTGTGACGTAGCACAGGGCAGGGGGGAGCAGCCCACACATGCACATCTGACAACATTTTATACCTGGCAGAAGTTCTTCATCTTCTCCAGCACTTTGTTCACTTCTGGGACCACATCTTTGCCATCAACAGATATTGGAGTATTTGAGCGATTCCGCAAAGCAATGTGGAGCACGGCTCGGTTCTGAAACAAGGGAGAACAAAACCATTATGGAAGGTCCTAAGCTATTCTGCCAGAGAAAGCTGTCAAAAAGATAGCTGGCAAGATGGACTGCATAGCTTTCAGAACATTCAATAGGTATTATTCTAACGACAAATGTTTCCTATTTTCTAAGGCTTGGACACAATCCACCAAGTACCTTCCCTGCTGTAAATCCCACTCAAGTGAATGGGAACTATAAAGAAACATGTGTTGCTCTAATCCTGCTCAGAGAGCTCTTGCATGAGTATGGGCCAGACTATCCTGAAATCCCAAGTTACTCACTTGGGTATTATGGTGGGCAGAGATGGAAGACACAGAATTTCACAAACTATGAAAGAGCAGATTTAATGCTATTGCAGCAAAAACTGTTTGTTTTTAAATTAGCCAACGAAATCATTTGCAGGTGACAGATCAAATTTACCAAGTTGATCTGCTACTTGGCAATGGTTCAAGGTAATTTGGAAAACTATAGGTCACTATGGCCTCTCTAGCCCTGTGGCTCCTGGGGAAATGGAGTGGCCAAAGTCAGCAAGATTGTCATCCTACTGCACATATATGCGGTTGGGGAGGGTTGTGAACAGAAGGACACTAGGTATATTTTTCCCAACCACAGGCAGTAGGAACAGAGAGCTCCTTCAAAGTGGGAGGGGGGCACCTGCAGGAGGTCAGACTAGGAAAGCTTCCTGCCATGTTCCCTGGATGCAAGCTTCTAAGCAGACTCTACTCAACATTTCCTGGATGAAAAAGGGGGTGTGTGTGAAGCAGGAACGGGGGAAGGAAGAGAGACCAGCACACCTCCAGCCCAGGGGAGCAGCATTTGGTATGCTACCTGCAACACTAGAAGACCTGTGTTGGCCTTTAACACTTAAGAAAGTTCTGGGTAAACAACAGGGCTCTTAAACAGAACAAGCTATAAGAAAAAAGCTACACCAACAGTTCCCAAACTGTGGGTCCAGGACCCACCAATGGATCATAACCCAATTTTTGTTGTGTTGCAAAACTGACAGGGCGGATTAACTCTTGATGCATATAGCCTAAACAGGCTGCTTCTTGGGGTGGGGAGCACTGCTGCCCAATCACCATTGTAGCCACACTCTTTGGCATTTATAAATCAGGCAGCAGTCTCTGGGGACCACTGAGCTACACAATTTCTTCAAAATCTGACAAATGAGAACTGCAATTCTTGGATCATACAGAAGGCCATCCCTAGAAGATGGGCACTTTGGGCACAAAGCTGTGAAGCTTTGGATACCCGGACAAGTCGACACACACACTCCTCTTCAACATCGTGGCAATATTTTCCACTTGGCAGGCTCCCAGGTTTTTCTGCCTTTGTTGTGATTTATGTTATTTTTACAAGCCTATTGCTGCTGTATGTCATGAGACAATTGTGAGGCTTTACTGATCCTGTCAGATAAGAGACATGTGCACAACGTAACAAGTAGACTTGCCAGGCGTCCCTTATTATAAGGGACTTCCCGTATTTAAAATTTAAAAATTGTGTCCTGCATCAATGTTGAACAGAACTTAAAAAATCCCATTCTAAAATTCTGCTGCTGCTTGCTGCTGCCTCGCCACAGCTAACTGCATATTTTTTTTATATTATTTCTGGTAACCATGGCGTGGTTTGATAGAAAGCAGTATCCCGATACCTGTGTATCCCTTACTGTCATTTTGAACACCTGGCAAGTCTAGTGGCATCCCATTTATTTTCTTGAGGCACAGACTTTGAGGCTCCACACATTAGTTTGCTTGTTTGGATAAAGCTCACTGCTTCTCATTCAACAAAAGTATAGTCCATGGAAAAGAAGCTTATACCTCAGTAAAGTTGATCTTCTCTCCATTGAACATTCGCTCTCGAGCCTTCTCAATGCCCCTTGATCTTGCCTGAAAGCATAAATTGACAAGTTAATGAAGATTCTCCTCCATCCATTCCTCAGTCTCTCGAAGTCAGCACTCTCTAGATCACGTTCAAAATCCATACTGAGGCCTGTAACTTGCTGGACGACTATGATCTGAGGGCACAAAATCAAAGACCACTCTGTGCTGTTGCAAGAGTGGGGACGAGAGAGACTGTGGTCTCCTAGTAGATACCTGGGCAATTCAGGGAACAAAGCAAACCCTTGGTCACCTGGCTCAGTATTGTCAACACTGAACAGCAGCAGCGTTCCAGGGTTTCAAGCAGAGAAGTGTCTTTCCCAGCCCTACCTGGAGCAGCTGCCAGGAAATGAACTTCTGTATGCAAGCTGGGTCTACCAGCAAGCACAGCCCCTTCCATGATTAGCAAGGATTTCCAACACCCATTAACAAGGGGAGCAAAAAGGCTGCCCTCTGCTGAAACAAAGCAAACTTGGAAACCTCCCAGAGAAACCAGAAGTGGCTTTGTGAGTGAAAGGAATGCAAGCCAAGTTCTAGCAGTGAAGCATTCTTGGGCCAATGTCACTGCATATTGTTCTCGCTTCTGCCCCCAACCTGCTATGCTACTTGCACCTGATTCTGTTCAGTAGTCCTCAGGGTTGTAACCAGGGCTGTGGAGTCAGAAGCAGTTCTGGGTGGAGTTCAAGACTGAGGTCTGGTGCACCAACTCCACAGCCTTGCTAGTTATAATAGTTGGTATACCCCATTGCTGATTGGATGATAACCTGAGGGAGAAGGACTGTGGGGAGTTGGTACCCAAAATCTGGTTTGTGTTAGCACCGTGATAGAGCAAGGATTATGGCACAATGGCAGCTAGCTCACAATGTGCCAAACATGGGTGGGGCTCCTTTAGAACCTAGCCAATGGCCACAATTGTGGTATTATCGGAGAGAGTTTCCTTTTGTGATACACTGAGCTACAAGCAGAAGGTTGCTCCTGTTACTCGGCAAAGCCCATACACGTTATTTTGAATATGTGCACACTGCTTTTCCAAAGGGAGTGCCCTCTAGGCCAGCTAATGCCTGCTGGAAATGCTACAGAAATAATTACCAGTATGCAAGCTGATGCTTAACTTACCAGATCAATCAGCAGCTTCATCACATCTTCTGTAATGAGATTCTTGGAGAAGTCCACCAGGATATCTCCTTGTTCACTCTTCAGTGTCAGGCTGTCAAAAGAATCAGTGACTCTTAAGTTATATAGCAGAACAAAGGAAGGCATGTCTGCCACGGCTGGCCAAGTTCTGCTCAAACCCAAGACCCCCACCCTTACCTAGCAATAAACCAGTCACTGCTCCTTCTGTTCCATCCATTAGTAAGTTACTTTAAAAAAAAAATCAACCCTGCCTTTCCCCTGGTAACCCAGGCAGCCTGCAACATACTGTAGTTCAACGCAGAATTTAATGAAATCAAACATGATAATCAATACAGCAGCAAAATAGGAGAAACACGCAGAATTAATCTGTGACTGCAGCAGATTAAAAGTACACAGATTAATCATAGGAGAGATCCAAAACAAGTCTCAAAACCAAAGTTTAACTCCTGCTGGAAGGCTAAAGAAGAGACGGAGATTCTCAGCTTCGAAGGGAGAGGGTTCCACAACTGTGACACCAGCCCCCTTTACTGTCACATCCAATATAGCTTGTGTGTGTGTGACCAACAAAAAGAAGGGCTCCCCAGATGTCTTAGGAGGCTACCTTCTTGAGTACCCGAGCCACAAGCCATAAGGGGCATTAAAGGTCTACTCTAATCCACCACATTTCCTCTTTCACTCCACTCTCCTCTTCCTTTTTCAATCCAGGGAAATGAAGTAGTGGAGGTAATTGGAATGCCCCCACCCCCCGCATATACTGCCTGACCAACAGTTTCATGGCTGGATTGGCCATATTTGCATGTAATGAAAAATCATCTTAACTGCAGATGTGTTGGGGAGATTTTCATATATTGCTTTGCTTGCATGGGTTCCCCAACAGCCTACATTACCTCTTACAAACCAATCATTTTTCCATCAGATTAGCAAGGCAACTATCAAGGATAATAACCCAAAACCAAGACAACCAAACATGCATCTACAAGAATTTGACGGATGCACACAGTTGAAAAAGTCACATCAACTACTCATCTCCAACCCTGTGTGAACACATCAGTTAAGCAAACATGCCAAATCCTTAAGAGGCACCACCTGCCCAATTCAAGTCTTCTGCGCCGTTCCTTGTTAATCTCATCTGAGTTGTATAATCTAATCCTCAACTGTCCCAGGGAAGCGTTCCAAATCACGTGGTCTTATCCAGATGGCAGCCCAAGCATGCCTCTTCTGCACTGAAGGCCAACAGAAACAGTTGAAGAGACTCCCTTTTCAGATGCTACACTGCCCACTTTCAACAAATGGGAAGGCAGAATCACACTCCCCCCTTGAAAACCACCCCCCTGCACCACTGTGCTCCTTAGTCATACCCCATGCTCAGTGCTTGTCTGCAGAGATCTAGCATTTAGAGCAGTGATGGCAAACGTATGGCACACATGTCAAAGGTGACACACCATGAGGTTGGGTGACTTGCCTGCATTCATCAACACCCGATGACAATAACATTTGTTTTATTCTTATTTGTTTTGTAATTATTTAATGTTTCTTTATGTAGATTGGCACCATACATATTTGGACAGTATTTTTACAATTAAATGAGTTTATGTAAAGAATTGTTTCTCTTTTGTTTGCACGCGCACGCGCAAGACTAGCACAGGAAGCCAGTAACTGCACAGGCTACAGTCACCTCTGCTAGCATGAACTGTGGACTGACCTAAGGTGGAGAAGGAGTTGCTTAGATGGACGCTGTTCTCCTTAGGTCAGTGATGCACACACAAAGGAGCTACATCCCATTATATTAGTGGCTCCACGGCACAATGTTCTGATTTCATCAACGCAGCTGGGTTTGCAGAACCTCTACGTGGTCCCCCAGGGCTTTCCCGCCACAGAGCATATTCTGCTTGAGTGCCTATTCTGCAATGCGGCAGCCAAGAAGCATGGAGCTGCTTGGGTGGGGGCAGAGATGTGTCACGTACACCAGACATGCTCGGAAGCAACTGGGTTCTTTTGCTCATCTTTCAAAATTTACAGAGTCCTCACCTCCATAGTCAGAGAGGAAGTTCTCCTATGTGCATCATGGCAGGTTTACTCCTGGATTGGCCCTATTTGCATGTCACATTATTTGCATGGCCCTATTTGCCTGTGACAAACCAAGGTGACATAAAACAATGAGAGAGACACACTGTTGGACAGTTACTAATGCATTCAACCCAACCTCTGTGGCATGCTGAGATACAGATGACACATGAGAATTAAGAAGTTTGGAAAGAGGAAGGCAATCTTATATGGAACTCCTCAGTAAATAAGTCACAATCTCATGCATTTCACCCAGATAGCAGTTAGATTTCTCTCCCAGATTTATATCCTGCTTCCCCCCCCCCAAAAAAAAATTCTCTCCAAGGTCATGGTAGCTGCCCAGCAGAGCTTTGAAAGGTAGGAATTGACAAAGGCAATATATATTTTCTCCATCAGGAAAAAGAGAGCAGCATATTTAACAACACACTACACTAAAATTGTGCATATCCTGGGTAACCACCAAGAGTAAACCCAAATCAGAAAGAAAACAGACTGAATAAGGCACAAGTTTTGACTTCATTGTGTTTTATAACAGAAGGCCCATTCCTACAGAAAGAAAACCACACACACAACCCAACACTAGCTCCTCTGCTACAAATTGGCAGGGCCAGTGATGGGATTCACAAACAACCTGGGGGAACGCAGGGCGGGACATACGCGTGATTTGCAGCCCATGATTGTCAGCCTGCGTGATTGGCAGCCTGTCTGTTCCGCCCCGCCGCTGTCCCCACCGGCTGCGCGGGCTGGGCCCGCTGCCCCCGGTTAGCACGCCCCACCGCTGCGTGCCCGGGCCCCCGGGGCCCCCCCAGGCGAGCAGGCACCCCCTCCGAGGCCTGGGCGGCCCACGCAGCGGCAGGGCGGAACAGACGGGCAGCCAATCGCGCAGGAGTTCCGCATACGTCCTGCCCAGCATTCCCCCAGGTCATTTGTTAATCCCATCGCTGGGCAGGGCCCTTCTGTTCATGTTCTGTTCAGTGCCTGCATTATGCAATGCTCCCTCCCAAAGAAAATAATCTGAAAGCTAGTTCAATGGAACTTAAGAAAACAAAGCAAGGCTTTTTTGTCCTTACTGGGTGGGGCAGGGGTAATGCTCTTTTTTCCTGTTCTTTGCATGTTGAATCAATGGAGGTCGGTTTTAATCAGTCCTTTAAAATGTTTTACCTATAAGTTCCAAGTGCTTTCGTCTTGCACTGGGTTTTGTAGATGTTCAGGGTGGTTGGCAAGACATGCTGTTTTGTCATGGAGGGCAGGACAAGCACCTTCTGAAAGATCTCCCAAGTAGAGCACACAAGAACAGTGAACCAAAGTACATGTAAACTTATACACACTAAGGAAGCCTTTAAATATGAATTGCGAGATAGCAAAACGCTGTGCTTATCTGCTACTTTGGTTTAGCAGATATTACCAGAATGTGGCCTTTTACAGGGCACCCTGCTTAAATCTGATACCAGCCTTGCTTTTGCAAGCTGATAACTACATTCACCCAGCTAACTCTTGCTATCACTCCTGCCTTGTTATCTGCAGCGTTCAAATCAGTCAGCCTTTCCCAACAGCAGAACCCTAAAACCTGTTTTGTAGAATTCCTTAGTAGAATAACTTAGGGCTGAGTTAACTTCAGTCTTGCGTGGTTTGCTTTTACAAGTACCTTCATGATTCCTGGATTAAAGTTACAAGTGCATACCCAGGAATTCTTAAGAGTAGGAGCATTGCAGATCTGCTGAAAGTGACTCAAGTCTGCACCCTCACATTTAGCCCAAGCATCATCTAGTCCAGCAGTCCCTGCAATAAGCCCAGGAGACAAGTGGGAAACTGGGCATTGCAGCTTAATTGGTGGCAGGTTAGAGGGAGGCGGTGGCAGACTCAGGGTGGCTGCATGGACTGGCCGGCAGTGCAGAGATGGGGCAATCTGAGGAACCCAAACGACTGCAGCTGCTACTGACTGATGCTTTTTTGCTTCAGAGTAAGTTTTAAAGGTAATGAGTATCGGCTTGTTTGGAGTGAACAACTCTTGCTTCCTTCCCCAAGTAGGAAATGCACCAACTTGCCCAAGTTGTAAGAGTCTTGCAATGGAAGCATTTCTGGAGCTCATTCTGGCTCTCTGAAGCAAGAGCCAGCAGCCACCATAAATGCACGCTGCATCTTGCTACCCGGGGCATGCAGCAGTGACACTGTCCACAGGCACAGTCCATAAGGTCTTGTTAAGTGGTAGACAAGAAGAGGAGACATGGTGGGAAAGAGAAGCAAGAACAAATTACTTTCCTGAGAATGGCTTTTTAAGCATCATTATGAAAGTGACATGCAAATCCTAGAACTACTTTAACTCGCCTGCTAACTGGTCTACATCAAGTATTAGGAAAGTCAAAGGATCATGTAGGATCCTATAGAATGCATCTCTTCTTCCCACCCCAATATTTGCTTTTTAAAAGTTATATTGACCTGCACTTTGCTGTTCCAGCAGACTCTTGTCTTCTACATTATGTGCCTGCAACTTCTGAAAAGCATGTCAGTTAACTGGGAATAGCAGTTTGCTCTGCAATATTGAGCAATATCCTATACAGATACACTTTTTTGGCACAGAACCCAACAGATCTACACGATCTATTCAAGGCCTCTACTGGCTCCATCCCATGACTGACATGTAACCACCAGCATGACATACAGATCCAAGCTGTTGGGGGCGGTTTGTGCATCTGGCTACATTATGCAAGCACCTCTTAGCAATACTGACAGCCAATTCAAATCCATTTCAGAGTTTGGGAAGCTCACCCAATATATTCACAGCTAAGCAGAGCGATCTGAACTTGCGTCTTCCAGATTTGGACACCTTCTACACTATTAAACACCGATTAATAGATGTTTAATGTAAGAGGTCAGAAACTAATGATTAAGATCAGGCTTGTTCAGCAAGGCCTGAGCAATAAAGGAGGAAGAGAAATCTGAAGTCCTTTGCAGAGCTAAGTTCATCTGCCTGTATTTGTGCCTCAAATGTTTCAAAGGAACAATATCAGCAGGGAGAAGCAGAGGCGGCAAATGGGCAGGAGTTCCTCATATGTCTTGGGGGACAACTATCACCATGGAAATAAATGTTGTTTTCTTCTAATATGTACACTGTACAAATCGGAGTTCTCATCTGAAGGAAATCATACCATGTGTCTGATGGCATATCATCAATTTTCTCTCTCAAAAAGTTAAAACTCAAAAACATTACCCTGCGTCAACTCTTTTAACAGGCTGCAATCCTGTGCATTTTCCTAAGAGTAAGCCCCATTGACAGCAACGGAGTAGACATAGAATTGTGCTCACATTACAAGGCAAGAGTTTCAGTAGAATTGCAAAATTTGCCAGTGTCATTAGGAAACAGGTAACGTTTTCCAAGCTTATGCAACGTACCAATGCATGCATGGCAGACAAGGTATCGCCAAACATGGCAGTTTGTAGTTTAGTTGGTTTAAAAAAAAAAAAAAGGCTGCTGCCTCAACTGCAGAGAGAGAAAGGGTTCAAAGAGACACTAAGTGCTAGACAGCCCACTCTACACAACATTGCCTACTTGATCCCACTTCTGTAGGAAACCATATAATATGCATCATACATGAGACATTTATTTTGCAGAAAATACATGCAGAGGAACAATTCAATCAATTCAAGCAATCTTATTTATATACCACTTTTCAACAAAGTTCACAAAGCAGTTTACAGGCAAAAAAAATAATTATGAAGTTAAATGGCTCCCTGTCCCAAAAGGGCTCACAATCTAAAAAAAACCTAAAAATAAAAATGCTGACCACCACCAGCAACAGCCACTAGAAAAGACACTGTGCTGGGGTGAAGAGGGACAGTTACTCTCCAAGCACCAGCTCATTCATTGCATGTACACTGTTGCTTGCAAATTTCTTACACTGAATCCCTCTTCGTCTCAGTCTCAACCACTGAATCATCCTCAAGTCAAGAAAGCTGCCATTATCTTGATATTAAAAAGCTCATTCTGCTCTTGCACCTCGACAGAAGAATGCTCTCATTTTTAAACAAATTTCTAGGAATAAGTGGACCACTTCAATCCTAATGAGAAGCATGATAGCAGCAGGGGGCAAGAACTATCAAAAGGGGCAGGATTCTGTTCTTCATTTCTGCCGCACAAACTTGAAATCACAGAGATAGAGAGAATCACAGGTACTTGGACGCTTTATGTTTGGCACTCCCCACCCCCAATGGCCCATCTGCCGTGTATATGGGGTTTAGATCTTGCAGAACTTACCATTTACATGGTTTGAGCTAAAGCCCAGCAAGGACTGAACTAAAGGCCAGAAAATTCCAAATTACTCACTTCAAAATTTAAGTAGCAGTCTTAGCCATGTGCTACCACTTATGCACATGATTTGTGTTGTACGTTACGGTTGCAAAGTCGGAGGAGGGCGGCAGGTAAATGGAGTGCAATTTTAATCTAAAGGACAGAAGACCCTTTTCTAACGAGCATCACAGAATACCAGGGCTCCGTCACAATTTAAACTCCCCCCTCCCGTCTCAGTTCATCACACATGGCCCTGCTCCGCACTTCACTACGGGGCGCAATGTGGGGAAGGGGCAGGAGGGGTCGCGAGCGCCGATGCTTAGCGTGACTCAGCAACGGGCGCCGCGCGAGGCCAGGGAAGCCGCTCCCGCGCTCCCTCCCCCGCCGCGGCCACCACGGCTGTGCAGCCCCGCACGTAGCGCGCTGCAAGGATGAGTCAAGGGCAAGTAAAGCGGGCGGGCAGCGACGGGGTCGGCGCAGGAAGAGCGGACAACCGGGGAGCGGCTGCGCTTGGCCCACCCGAGCCTCGCAGGTTCTAGCAGCCCGCGCGCCTCTCCCGCCCCCGCTGCTCGCCTTGCACGGAGCCCGCGGGGAGGCCTACCCGAGGCGGAAGCAGCGCCCTCTCGCCGCCGCCACCCACGCCTGTCGGCTTGCCAAGGTCCCTGAGCGCCCGTCGGGCAGCGCCGCCATCGGCACCCCCCGCGGCCCCGCGCGCGGAGACCACCTGCAGTCGGACCACCGACGGACCTGAACTTGTGGAAGCGCTCCTTGTCGGCCTCGAAGAGCTGCCGCAGCACCAGCTTGGCGGCGTTGGCCTTATGCCACTCGGCCAGCTTCTGGAAGGCGGCATCGGCGGAGAGAGCCATGGCTGTAGCGGAGGGACAAGATCGGCGTGCTACGAGATGGGAGGAGGAGGAAGATGCCCGTGCCCAGCAGCCTCTTTTAAGGCACCAGGCTCCGCCCTCCGCCGCGCTGCCGCTCCTCTCGTCCTGCCGCGGCTCTGGGGTTGCTCCGAGGCGCTCGAGGGCGGAGCTGGGCGGGAGGCGCTGGGGTTACTTGCTCCGGGCGCCCCTGTAAAGCCTCTGTTGGCCCCGCGGCCTGCCTCACGAGGGCTGCAATGCTCTCCACGGTTTCCTGGGAGTAAGTCCCATGACTGAACATAATGTAGACGTGCATAGGATTGTCCAATCCAACATGCTCCGTAGGACTTCAAAGATTGCAAAATGATAATTGTATAATGTTCTATTGTTATACAAGTAAATTATTCAGCACAACACAATAACAGCATGCTCAAACTGTTCAGGCTTATGGTGCAATCCTGTGCCAAAGTTGCACTGACACCAGCCAACATCCAACCTCTGGCACAAAGGGGGAAGGGCAAACAACAGTCCAGGCAACTCCTCCCAGTAAAGTCGGCAGCATACATGGAAACACCAGTCATGGGGTGGCGGCCTGATGCCATGGAGTCAGTCACCACAACCTACTCAGCCCCAACTCAGACAACCACAGAAGTGCTGCCAGGAGGAAGCAAGCAGGGGGCAGGTGCAGGTCCAAGCAGTCGCTGTGGCCCCCTCCCTGTGGCCCCAATGACTGCAGTAAGGCATCAGCAGGTATCTCCACCAACTGTGGGGAGATGCCCCGCTGACGTTGTGCATGACTTAAGGAGGCTATATCACTTGTCCCAGCCTCCCAATTGTCTTGATTTGATTAAAAAAAATAAGTTTGCTAATAAAAATATTAGGGGCACTGTTGATGGCTGCATTCCTTCCACGTTAATTTTAAAAAGCAAATTTAAGATCTTATAAAAGGTCCTTAAAAGATCACATAAAGGAATAAAAGATGCTAGCTTATGACTAAAATGAAAGAATCTTTTTACGTAGAGGAAGGGATGATGTAGCTTCTGCCTGCCCTGGGCCAGGGGACCAAACGGCCTCTAACGTACCTTCCAATCCTTTAATTCAGAAATGCTACTCTGGGCACTGGAGTATGACAGACATTGCTTGGACATGGTACTGGTGTGGCAGAGACACCTGGGCTATTTGGGCATAGAATTGCACCATAAAGCATGGATGTGCATACTGTCTGGAAGAGAACAGGTTAAGTGGATTATTTTTGCTCCTTTGGTTAAATTTAAATTAGCTATAAAATGTGTCCTTGGGCAGCTGGAAGGAAGGGCTTGATTATTAGCCCGGCATGCATGCTAATTAGAAGGAAGTAAATCACTTTAAGGTAATATTATTTCTGGCAGCAAGAGAGATAAAATTGGTCAGGCAGACTTATGATGGCTGGCCCAGGCCAAGTAACCCAGGTTATGGAGTTTGCTATGAGAAGAGAAGGGACAAGAAAGCCTTTAAAGATCAAAGGAAGTATCTCTAATTTTGGAGAAGACTAAGGGGAGATATAGTAGCTATCTTCAAATATCTGAAGGACTTTCATGTAGAAGGAGAGGACTTACTTTCTGTGGTTCCTGAGGGCAGGACTAGAACCAGTGATTTGAAACTACAGGGGGGTACATTTAGGGTAGGCGCAATGAAGAACTTCTTACCTGGCACTGGAACAGCCTGCCTCACGCAGTGGTGGGTTCTCCCTTCCTGGCGGGTTTTAAGCAGAGGTTGGAAAAAGGTCTGTCAGGTATGATGCGGCACTTTCCTGCACTGAGCAGGGGGTTGGACTAGATGACCTCCAAAAACCATCCAACTAACATTCTATGATTTTTTTCTTTCCATTTTGATTTTTAGTTCCTAACTTTGTAACCAAAGTATAATAAATGCTTCACCTGCATTAATGTCCTTTGGCTTTAGTAACCTGTCTAAGGGGATGCTAAGGGAATGGGCAGGAAAACCCTGCTTGTTCCCAAGGCAGGAAGAAGGTGCATATGGTGTGCAAGAATTCTTGCATGTGTTCATCCAGCTTTGTAGACCTATGCATGGGTCCTTAAGGGGCCCCTAACAATACTCTTGTTATTTTCCCCATCAGTGCTCCAGGTGGTCTTGCTAGAAGGCAATAAACATCCCCCAGCCCCAATGTGTGATCTTGTGCATTCACCTTCCTTGTCTTGCACTTGCATGTTATTTTTTTCACACTTCTGCCCTCTTCCCATTTGACTCTGCACTGATTTCATGCACTATTAATGAGCTATTAATATTAAGGGCCCAATCCCTAGCCTGTAATTGCCAGCAGTACATACGTCCCGCAGGTTAAAAGTGTTGCAAAAAACATGTCCCTAAAGCATGTTTGCAACACCTCACCGCCCACTTTTGGAGAGGTTTAACATCTGCAGCCATGGTGGTAGAGCCCAATCCTTACTAATTCTCTGTGGTATGATGCAGAGGCACAAATGGGCATCTGCTGAATCTCACAGGAGAGTTTCGGCCTTGGGAGAGTAAGGGAACACTTGTTCATTTCCCTCAGGGAAAGCCCCTGCTGGCCCAATGGATCAACTCAGACCTGCACCAGCGAGATCCATGTTGACCATGAAGACGGATCAGGTCCAGGAAGGGGGTTAGGATTTGTTGGGCACCGCTGCTCTCTCCCACTGCAGACCTGATCTGCCCACCTCACTGCCACATCTCCTCATTCCATCCACCCCTAACCCCTTTACTCCTCCTCCTGGCCCCTGTGTGGCCTTACCTGTGCTGGTGGGTTTCTGCAGTCCATTGCCCTGTGGATCTGGCCGCTCACCCAGCAGCAGCAGCAGCCAGATCCCACGCTTCACCACATTTGCAACATCCGGAAAGAGTGTTACACCAGCGGAATGCGCAGTCCAGCAGCGTAACAGCCACTTAGGATTAGGCCATTTGTCCGTTGCAGATTTTGCTTTTGCAACTATTGCTGCCCCTAATTCATGGTTTTGTTTATTTGATGTTTATGTGCAGTTTATTTTATTATAAGTTGCTGAGAGTCAGGTGGAAATGTTTTAAAATAAAAGGAACAAATAACAGTTTAGCACATCACAGCCAATGATGTGTTTAACTGTTTATCCAGAGCCTGCTCAAGATCTCCTGATACCTGAGACACTGGGCCAAATTAAGCCCCTCCCCCACCTGGTGATGTACCAGCCTCTGCTCCTCTCACTTCCTGAACTGGAAGAGGAAGAAGGTGACAGAGTAGAAGAGGAAGTGCAAAGAGAAAAGAGCTGTGGGTTTAGCATGCTTGACACTAACTCACTCATCTCCTTCTGTCCACACTTCCTCTGCCACTTTATCCCCTTC
>JAJKFI010036371.1:0-44876 GCA_029204185.1 Lerista edwardsae
GAGAGAGAGAGAGAGAGAGAGAGAGAGAGAGAGAGAGAGAGAGAGAGTATATAAACTAATAATTCCCAAAGCCCCCTGTTCTTTCACAACAGTTAAGAAACGTCGTAGTAACAGCTCAAGAATTCAATCTACTTATTTAACTTTTTTAAAAAGAGTAAGTTTCATGACTAGTAATATTTTGAGTTATATATCCTTGCTTAATATATCCTTGCTTAATATACCCTCCAACTTGTTCACCAGTTTCTGGCAGCATATCCTAAAAGTGCAGCATTTCCTCCCAAACAGCATAGCCCTCCTTGCGTATTATCAACTTTTTTGGGTGTCCTGATACTTTACTCAACACATTACTAATATACTGCATATAGATTATGACATTTGAAACGTTATATTATTTGAGAGGTCAATCCTAATCTTGTGAATTTTTTCGTGTGTTATATTTAAAATAGAAATACACATCTTGCAGCAACAAATGTATTTTGAAGCTAAGAGCTCAAATGCAAAGCTCCAATGTCAATGAAGAAATTCCACACATTCAGACTTCCCCAATCCATTGCAGTGGTAGGGCACAAGCCACGTACAGAATAAGATGTGGGCAGCATCTGCCTCCCACCATTGATGTGAATAGAAAAACCCTGAGAATTATTACACATGCATCAGGGCTTACTGCATGCACATGAGCCAATGAAATTTGGGGAAATTTCACCAGAGTTCTTTAGTGAATTTTTTTGTGTTCTTTTGTGCCATGTATTACAACTGACAGAACCAATCTAAGGCCCCTTTCAATCTTACCTCAGCAAAGGAGCCACTGTAACACATCTGCTCAGATAATTCCAAATGTATCAGTCATGTGGAAGGAATCCATGATGCTTTCCTGCATGCAAAGTGTTGCCTCAGATTCAAAGAGGAGAAACACTGGCATAGGAAGTAGCTTCTTCCCACAAGACTTCTGACTTCCAATGTTATGAGAGCAGTTCAAGAACACCAGTTGCAGCAATTTCCATGCCACTGAGGGCGCAATCCTAACCAACTTTCCAGCACCAGAGTAAGGGCGATGCAGCAAGTAAGGAAACTTTCCCTTACCTTGAGGAGGCCTCTGTAACTACTATTTCACTGCAAAATGCAGAACATGCCTCATTGGAACAGCTATGTCAATAATGGAAATTTGGTTAGGATTGCGCCCTGAGGCAATGTTGGAAGGGGCCACTACTTAAGGTGCTACTTTGCTACCCCTTTGCTATTTGCAAGCAATAGTCACTCCCATCCAGCAACAATTAGTATACAGAAAAAGTTTCATTGCATAAAACTTCAGTATCATCTAATAATTACATGGCATTTCGTTCTCTTTATATACAATGTGTACATACTGTACACAATATGTGTGTTTCTAAACACATGTACAGTGCAAATTGCATGTTAACTTTGCAGTTCTGAGTAGTGATGAGATAATGTCAAAACATCACGATAAGACACGTGGAGAACTCTGTCAAAGTAATTTATTGCACTTTTTGGTGTAATTATGTTATGTTGGAGCAGAGCACTGGAAAAGTCAGTATAATCATTAGCAGAGTGGTGAATGTTTTGATTGTCAGACAGGTTGTATATGATGCAAATATATGACTCAGAAATGATTTCACATAAACATTTTGCTTAACAGTAATCTGACTCATAACCTCCAGCATAGAGAATAACAAGTCTCACAAAACATCTGTCCTGTGCACTACAAGCATTTCAAACGTGTAAGAAGCCTCAGTAAATATTGCACAGCAAAACAGAGGGAGCGAATGGGATGGGGGAAAGTAGTAAAAGATTGATTTCTGGAAGTGGTCTTGAGACATTCTGAAAACCTCAGTCAGCTGTGTTGATAGAGTTTCAGATAGAGTTCAAGAAAAGATGCTTCCGTACACGTGTTCCCCCATTCTCAGAGCATCCATTTAAGTGTGCCCTCATGCACAAACACAGAGGACAGTTAATATATGTTCATTTACTGCCATTTTTAGTTGATGCCCCTCCGAAAAACAGCAAAGGTAAGAATAAGGGTTGCGCACTTCATAAAAGTGATGATGTGACAGGAGACTGAAACAAGGAACAAATTTCTCTCACACACACAATTTTACCCTCCAATCCTTTTACCGCTGCCAACTTGTGTGTCTGTGCAACCCTCAAGCACATTCACACAGACTGCACTCTGGGGGCACGTGCTTGGCAAGCAAGGCCACCTGCTTGGCAACCATATCCTCTCATGCTCTCTGAGAACGTATGCCACATTCCCTGCATTTCCTCCACCAGCCACTAGAGGCAGCAGTAGCCAAAGAGCCAGCAGCACTGCCTGTCTTTGCAGAGAAGAGAGGTGAGGTAAGTCATCCCCACATGTACAAGCCCAGCATGTCACCTCCATCTCTAATGGCCACTGGAGGGAACACTACAAGCTCCCCCATGAGGAAATGAATGCAGCAGTGAAATGAATACAGGGCACCCCAGCCAAGTTGCTACCTAGCACTTGAGGTAAAGTTTTTGACTCATCTCGTGGCCAGGCTAACTCTGGTTCTGTTCACAGTGGTTGCTGCCTTTGATTTCAGTTCTCAGCTGATGTTCTCCAGAACTGCTTCACTTCAGGCACCATTTATGGGATATTTTGCCTCTGACTATTACGACAATGTCCTTCTTTAACTTAAAATAATAATTATTTAAATAATAATAATTATTAAAATAATGATTTAAGAATAATTGGTAAATTGTTGGAACATCAGGTCATGTGTTGCCACTCTGCCGCAAACAAATGGTGGCACTGTATTAAAAAATACTGGGTTGTATCTTAAGTGGGCAACCCAATCCAAACTGGCATTTGAACTGGTGCAATGGTCCTGCACTGGCTCAGAGTGTCACAAACATACTGTAAGGCCAAATCCCAACCCTGCGCTAGCCAGAGCAATTATGATTGTACCAGGAGGCAGGGGTGGGAGAGAGTGGTGGGAGGGTGGTTCGGAGGCAGAGAAGGCATTTCTGGGCCCAGCATACCAGGGGAGCCAGATGGCACACAGGACCTTTCCCTTGCTGGTTCTGTCAGAAGTGGACTTGCAAGGCCTCCAAAACACGGCCTGAGAACCAGCATGGAGATGTAGAACCAGCATGGAGATGTAAAGAGATGTAGGCAGTGACACCACACCTGTTGTGCAGCAACAGGTGGGTTGTGCAACAGTGGCAGGCTGTACAGCTCCCTCCTAAACACCAGCCTCAAAAGCCAGGGATGTTCAGGAGGAAAGGGGCAGGAGAGATCGGGCAATGAAACGCCCAACACATCCAGGGTAGAAAGGAGGTGGGATCTGGAGACAGACCTTATTCAGCCCAGTAGGTCAGACGTTGCAGGCTCCAATTGCTTTGTCTTTCTTCCCCTAAGCAACCTGTGGGACAACCAGGAGGTGCCCCTTCCTGAGGCTCCTCACCTGTTGGTGTCACTCCTTGCTGTACCTGAGTCTGACAGCATCAGGGCAGGACATGCCACCCTGTAGAGCCAGTCAATCCCCTTACCCGAGGAGCTCTCCAGCCATCTTCCAACCTGCAATGGATGTCACACAGGCTTGGCTGTATTGGTGCAGGGTTAGGATTGTGCTGTTAGTCATTTGTAAGACTGCAATCCCATGTACACAGTGGTGGGATTCAGGGGGTTCGCCCAGGTTCTATAGAACCGATTGTTAAATGGCCGGGCCCCGCCCACTCACTTACCTTGGCTGGCTTCGGGGTTTTTTTTGCTCTGGCTATGATGTCATAGAACCGGTTGTTAATTTATTTGAATCCCACCACTGCATGTACACTAATCTGAGAGTAAAGCCTATTGAACATAGTAGGACATAATTCTGAGGGCGGGGGAGGGAGAGAGAGAGAGAGAGAGAGAGAGAGAGAGACCTGTGCTGAGTCCCATTGATTTTCATGACTAAACTTAGGACCAAATTTGGCCAAAGGTTACAGAGATGATTAAGAATATAACCTTATATCAGTTACTATTGACCTTGTGAGATTTGTACTGGGCTATACAGAAAATATGGTACAACTAAATTATAAAGAATTGCTTAGTAATTTGATAAACAGCAGGAGTGAAAATAGTTAAGAAACTGAAAGATCATGAAAGAGGCCACTTAGGGATCTGGGTAAAAATAATTTGGAAAATACTGTACACAGTTAAGCTTGCATATTTGGTTCCATTTCACAAAGAAAGGGAGGGCCTAAAATATATTAATAAAAATGTGCCCCAATTCTTAACTTTCTTAAACATACGTTGCAAAGAAAATGTGCCTATTAAAATAATGTGCCTATTAAGATGATGTTAATTACTGACATTACTTGTTTGCCAATTACTTTGTAGTTTATATTACTAATTACTTTGCTATGGAATTGTTGAGACATGTTGGTGAATTTACCTTTTCTCTTGTGCTGGTTGTGTGATGAGAAGTATTCTCTGAAAAATCGTTGTGGCACTCTATGCTGCAACAGCTTCATCTATTGTGTCCTAAAACTCAAGTTTATCTATATCTGATCTAGGTACATCTACATTCACAGCTATTTAATCTATCACTAACATATGACTTTTCAGCTACAATCCTATACACATTGACTTGGGTATAAGCCCCATTTAACAAAATGGTACTTCTTTCTGAATAAATGCGTACATAATTGCACTATTAGTTTCAGTAAAATCTTCCAAATATTTCTTTTATTTCTCCTGTAGATAGTTGCATCAATCTGAATCAAAAAGATATTGGCGTTATATACCAATAATTCACTTTTTACAGGATTCCACACTTCATTTTGACATCTATGGGCATCTTAGGACATCTATTGAACATAGAGGGGCATAATTCTGAATAAGTATATATAGACCTGTGCTGAGTCCCATTGATTTTCATGACTAACTAAATTTAGGACAAAATTTGGCCAAAAGTAACAGAAGTTAAGAACACAATCTTATATCCTACCCATATCCAATTGTCCTATCCAATTTTCCAACACCATTGTAGCCGTGCCAATGGGGCATGCACTGAATCCTGCAGCAGGGGGGGTAGTCATAGAGGCATCGTCAAATTAAAGGAATGTTAGTTCCCTTAGGTTGGGCTGCATTGTGGCTGCAGGAGTGCAGGAAATTTAGATAGGATTGGAAGATAGAAAATAAGTGCATTCTTTTGGTTTTTTATTTCTGAAGCTTTGACACAACTGTAATAGATCTTCAGTTTAAGCATGCTAGCTTTGTCAGTAAACATTTATTGGATTCCTTTTTTACATAGATCAATTCATAGATGGTTCTCATGTATAGTATTCACTGTTCTTTTTTGGGCTTCTGATACTAGGAATCTTGCATTTTTAAAAATTGTGTAGAGTATCTTCTGGAACTTCTACATGGCCATCACTTTCAAATAGGAGGTGCAAAATTATCATCAGTTGTATTTGTCAGTTCATTCATTTTCATAAACTTTATTGGCATCAAGAAAGAAACAAAAAGCGTTTACAGTAATCAATCGGGGAAAAAAGAATAAGGGTAAGACAAATAGAGGATAAAAGAAAATAGGGAATTAAAATAATACATCAAGGGTGTTTTGACTTGAGGACCATTAATAAAAATTCTGCCACTGCAGTAAGAGACGCATGTCCATCACTCAAAAGCATAGACAGGGGGTCAGTAGATGAGCCAATGAGTGTAGATACTAAGGGTTCAAGGTAATTTACATGCAATGCTTGATGGCTGGGACAGTGACACAGAATATGTGCCACAGTGTCCGGTTCCAACTGGCAAAACCAGCATAGTCTATTTTCACGGTGGATGTTAAGAAATCTACCCATATGAAAGGCGGAGGAGAAGATGTTAGGGTTAGTCAATTCCCTGACGTAGAAGAGTGACCAAATGAAGGCGGAAGACCAAAATACTGAGTGGAACAAGTAGGATTAAGAGAGGAAAGTAGATGATGAGTTTCAAATTCCCAGAGCTTAGACTGAATAATTGCATAGGCCCTATTGAGATTAAGATCCGCAAAGGATTCAGGGGATAAATCAAGAGATGAACGTTTGGCTTCTACAAGACTAAACCACCTAGACGAATAGGAGTCTTTAAGAAGATCGTTGAGAAGAGAGGTGGGGTGCGCATTTAAAAGGATTCGAAGCCAGAACTTAAAGGTAAGTGACCACGGAATAGTGGTGGGCAAATGGGTCCCAAGTTCAAGGGTTAAAGTGATTAAATTAAGTGATTTAATCTGATTAAATTTGGGACCCCCAAGATCTGTCCAAGGAAAGAGGCCGCTACCTGATCTAAATCTTTGTTTGCGGCTTCAATCCAAATGGGGGCACCGTACAAAAGTTATGACAATATTTTGGTTTTGAATATCTGGAGGGCTGCTGGGACATACTGATTACCATTCGTGTAATGAAAACGAGCCACAGCATTCAAATGAAGAGTGGAAGAAGAAATGACAGATTTACAGTGAGAAAGCCATGAATGGCGGTGGTGAAAGATAATTCCCTGATATTTGAATACTTTAACTTGTTGATAGGTATGATTATCAACCTTCCAAGAAAGCGGGGCCCAGGATTTGGAGAAAACCAAAATTTTCGTTTTCTCCGTGTTGATGGTAAGATAATTAATCAAACAATAGTTCTGGAAAGTTGACAGGAGTTTGCGCAAACCCAATCTAGAAGTAGATAACAGCATGGCATCGTCCGCATACAGAAGAGGAAGAGGGTCACCATTAAGAGAGGGGGCAGATTTCTCACAGGTGGATAAGTGAGGGCGTAAGTCAGCTAAAAATAAATTAAAAAGGAGAGGGGCCAGAATACATCCCTGACTAACGCCTCTTGAAATGAGAATCTTATCTGACAAGGCGCCGGAGCCATTAAGGCGAACCTGACAGGAATTGTCTGAATGAAGATTGCGGATTAAGAATAAAAGTCAGGGGTCGATCCCCCATTTGGACAATTTTGACCATAACATGTCTCTGTTGACCGAATCAAAGGCTCCGTGAAGGTTAACGAAAGCCACAAAAAGTTTGGCTCTGTAATGAACGGAATATTTCTCATCCAAGCGGGACAGGAGAAAAATGTGATCAAGTGAGGAGGAGCTTGCCCGGAAACCAATTTGTTCTTTACCTGGCAAAGCCTTGTGATGCGCCTATGATGCTAATCTAGCCAGGAGATGTTTAGAGTACAATTTCCCCACAACGGAAAGCAAACTGATGGGGCAGTATTTACCAAATGCAGAAGGGTCTCCTTTTTTAAAAATAGGAACTATAGTAGAAGATAACCAGGAAGGGGGAAAAGAACCAGTTTGGTCCATCAGACTAAAGAAGTGTGATAAAGATTCCGCCCACCAAGAAGGGTTGGAAGTTAAAATTTTACTGAGAATAGCGTCTGAACCAGGGGCTCTCCCAGGTTTTAGGGAATTAATCAGCTCCACCACTTCATCGGAGGAAACAGGTGGCCAGTCAGGTAAATCATGAGAAACAGTAGCAGGAACAATACAGTAATCAGTAGCAGAGAAGATTTTAGAAAAATAAGTTACCCAAACTGACGAAGGAATAGAACAGTTTACGTTACTAGAGGGGGGCAAGCTAGCCTGAGAGACCAAGGACCAAAAGGACTTATGATTGTTTGTCAAAATTGCTTTGTGGAGAAAAGACAATTTTTTATGGGCGAAGAGATGTTGTTTCTGGTCGAGAAGATCTTGGCAAGATCTCCTCGCATGAAAGTATTGTTCTAGAAAAGTAAGTGAAGGGTTATAGCAAACTAAGGAAAAAAGATATCTAACCCATTTTTTTTCTAGCCAACACTCAAAGTCGAACCAAGAGGGAACACCCTTGCGAGACTGAGGAGGGGAGGAGTGTCTAAGGGAGTCAACTACTGATTCAAAAAAAGTGGCATAGATTTGGGCAGCAGAGGAAGGGGAAGTAGTGGATATCAAATCATGTTTTAGATTGATGGTCTCAGTTGATTGAGTCCATTGGCTGAGAGCTTCCTCAGTCTTGAGAAACCATTTCAAGCGGGGTAAGTGTTGGGGGAGAGGATTCAAAGGTAAGATCTTAGAAGGAGAGAGAACTAGAGATAATTGTAAATTGTATTTGTCTGAAATTCCATCAGTCTGAGATTGCAAGCAGGATATCATGACAGGAATCATGACAGGTAGAGCAACATTAGCTTCCTCAGAATGTATCCTATTACCCATATGTGCCCTGCATAGAGCATGAGCTATTGTTAATGTGGTCTTCATATGCCTTGTAGTTGATATTTTTGTAGGTTTGTAGCTGTCTTTGGATTCATCAGAGGGCATCATAAATATGTTTTCTAAAATTTGACTCCAGTACATTGTAGCCTGTTTCCACAGACCAACTGGTGGCAACAATACCTACAGCACCAAACCTACAAAAATTTTGACTGACACAGACAAATATTGACTGTGTGAAAGAATCTGTAACTGCGAGCGCAATCCTATTCAACTTTCCAGTACTGATGCAGCCATGACTAGGCATGTGCACATCCTTCAATAGGGGGACAGTCACTGATGCTGTAAGGCTTACCACCCATGTTGTTCCAGCACTGGTCCCATATGCCCGGAGGCAGCAGAGCAATGCTGGCAAGAGGTAAGTTTACCCGCATCGGGGTTGCGCCGATTTCAGGTGGGGTGGGAGGGCAGAACTAGGCAGAGGGAGGGACGGGTGGGGAAGGAGCCTGCGGTGACTTCCACTGCTGGAACTTATCCCTTCACCTCTTCCAGGCAACCCAACACAGGGCAACTTGATTCTTCACCAATGAAATAGCCAGCAGAGAGTTGAAGAGCCTCATTGTGGGCTGCGGGGCTTTCCCTGGGGGAAGGGGATGAATGTCCCCTTCTCCCAAGGAGACTCTAGCAGCTGCCTGGCTACCACCATGCCCATGGCACCAGGCAGCTCAGGATCAGGCTGTTGTTCTCTTACCTCAGGGCTGCATTGTGGTTGAGTCAGCGCTGGAAAATTGGATTGGATTGGTCCACACTTACAGATTTTTTTCACACAGTGAAACAGGGGCCTTGGATTGTAGCTCCATTAGTTGCTTGAACAATGTTTTGTGGATGAACATCCAATAAATATATTGGCCCAACAGCTATTTTAAACAGCTGTCACCATTACCATGTTTGAAACAAACTTTGCCAGGTAGAATGTTTGTAGATCACCCTCGTTTTGCGTAGACTTTTCAGTGATGGCATCCATTTTAGCTGCATTAAGTTTTAACCATCTTTGATTAAGATCTGGCCAAGGTGTTTTATTTCTGACATGGCAAATTCGCACATTGCTTTTAGTTTCAGGTTTCCTTCTCAATAACTAACTCACTTCATCCTCTCATTTTTTGTCTGATCTTACCCATCATCAGGATACCATCTATATCAGGGATGTCAAACTCATTTCACATAGTGGACCAAACAGTGTTCATAGCACCAGCTGAGGGCCAGAAGTAACATCATTAAGCAGGAAGTGACCATTAAACAGATGATGACCAGAAATATGCACTTTATTCTTACATCGCTGCAAATTACAGAAGAGAAAATGTGCAAATCTTGTTCATAATTTCAAGATATGGGAGAGCCCTATTATCATGCTAGAAAAACCCAATAATAACACGGGTCAGACAAATTGTTTCTGGGGGGCCACATCTGGCCTTCAGGCCTTATGTTTGACACCCCTGATCTATATGTAACACAATCAAGACCCTCAAGTGTCTATTGGATCCCCATTTTGGTACTAAAAAGTACTAAAAGATAATACTGTAAAACCTGTACTTGCCAAAAGTTATACTGGACTCACATATCCTGGAAATACTGTCATCCAACCGGGTTTGTCATAATTCATTACAGCTTGTAAATAATGCTGCTTCTGTTAGTTACTTGTGATTTCTTCAACAGTCAGCAACTGAAAATGTTCTCTTGGAATTTTTTAATCCTGTCTCTTGGGACCAACATATATTCTTATCCCATTTCAATGTTTGTCCACAATGTTTGTCCTGACCCATTCTGCAGGTTTGTGACTATAGTTTTCCCAAACAATTCATGTCTTGCTGAACATTATTTTTGGTGACACTGGAACTCTCTGATGTGCATAAGTTGCACATGGTACCTGTAGTTCATGCCAGTGGAAGCGTCCAGACTTATTTTATGGGTATTGTTCTAGAAAGCAACCTGGGCCTTGAAACACAAATTTGCCATCTATCTGTTCTACTCTATCTGTTTTGGTTTTTTTTACAAATTTTAATTTACAGCTCAGTCCTATTCATGTCTACTAATTGCTGTCTAATTTGTATTATTCCAAGGGCTGTGTAGAACTAGGTTTTTTTGACCAAACAGCATATCAGGAGGTGGACATGTGAGTTTTAAAGGTAGGAATTTGCTCTAACTAGTTACATAATTGCTGCATCATAGACGGACATTTTATTGACTACCACCAGTGCTCAGGCTGAGCTATCATGAACTACAGGACCATGGATAATTCACATTTGCAATTACACATAAAATTTCCATGCACTTGGTGGACGCCAAAGCTTGCAGCTTGGTGCTATTTTGGCTAATTCCTTGAACAAGACCGAAAGTGCCAGTTTTTAGGGTGTTTTGGGGACAAACATCAGTCTGCTTCAGTCTCCACCGCTCTGCAATGAAACTGATCACAAATATATATTGCAACCTTGTATTCTGGGTGTGTAGGTGAGAAAAAATGTTTTGTCTGATAAGCAGTACTTCATATGATGCAATCCAAATGCACCACTGCTTACCACAATAAACAAGTAATGTAAGAATGCCAAAATGCTCATTATCCAAACATCAGGGACATGTTCCAGTGAGTTGATTCAAGGCTGTCTAGTGAATATCCATAGTGTTAGGAGACAGACATATCTCTTATATTTATTTATTTATTTATTTATTTACTTACTTACTTACTTACTTTCTTACTTTACAGGATTATCATTAGAACAAAAAAAGATTGTGTACCCCATCCTAAGGGCTCTATCACCAGTGGTTTGCTCATACGTCCAGCCCCAGTTGGCATAAATGTGCTATAAAGCGCATTTACAGCACCAGGAGAGAAACTACCACCTGCACTGGAACTGGCCAAGTCGACGCTGTGCCCCAGCACAGGCAGTACAGTTGGCCAGCGCTCCAGCAGTGCCAGCCAGTGGTAAGGCCTGCCAGTGCAGGGGGAGACGGGGAGGAGGCAGAACAGGGCAGAGGAAGGAGAAAGAAGGAGAGGAGCAGGCCCGCAAGGGAGTGGGGATAGTGGCAGTCTCTGCTCATTAGCAGCCACAGAGCCGAGGAGATCCATTGGCACCTCAGCAGCGTACTCAGGGTAAGGGAGCAAATGCTTCCTTACTCCGAGGAAACCCCAGAGTGCCCTCAGCAGCCTCTGGATTCAGTGGTCCCTGTTTTGGCCCCACTGCTCCTCCAGGCGCTGCCAAATATAGGATCGGGCTGCATGCCTTCGTACGTCTTAAAACAAGGTTATTAAAAACATGACTCTTCAATTATGAATTTCCAGTTTTTGATGGCATCCACAGGCTATTAACAATTCACTGGTTATACATGCTGATGTATAGTTTGTGCCATTCTGATCTGTTCAGGTCAACTTATAGCAGTTATTATTATAGAATTATCAACTCTGTCTCTCACATAAATAATTTAGGATCACAGAATTCTACATACGCATGTTCCATTGGTAGTGTAACCAGAGGGGGGAACACAATGGTAAGGACTGACCACGCTGCAATGTGCCATTGGCTCCTTCCCCTCACCACTGGAGCCATACTAAGAGATAAGAGCTATAGGGAGGCATCTCCTGCGTGTAGCTCTCGACGCCCGGTATGGCTCTGATGTTCCATACATGTGGTTTCAAACGCAGTGCTGTACTTGTAAAATAAGCTTATAAAGGGCCGGAAGAATGGAATGTTTTATCTCAATAACTATTGCAGTCATTGTGCTTGCAATAACCTAACAGATATTTCTGTCCTGCTAACATTCTTCCATTGTAAAATAGTTGTATTCCTTGATTTTAACAATTCCCTCAGTATACAAAAAGAGAACCCACATTAAAGTGTGAAATTCTTTTTCTTTTTCAATTTCTAACATAAATCTTGCAGTGGGAGCGGGGAGAAGGCAAGAAGCTTACAGCCACCAGCACTTACATAACATAGAGGTTGGCATGATACACATGTTTATTCTTTTCATATACTGTTTAAATTATTTTTATAAACAAATCATTATCTTTATAGTCATTGCTCAATTCCTTTGAAGTAACATGAAAGAGTTTCTCCCATCCCAATAATTAAGCAATCGAATATCTGTCTAGCTCTGTGCAATGAAGAATAGTTAAGGAAAGGGGGAAGACAAGTTTTTCTTGGTTACCGTAAGGCTGGATTGGCTGCTCTGCTTGCCTTCCTACTCTCAGGAGCAGGGTATGAAGGAAGCAAATGGTTGTGGAAGAGCACATTTTTAGGATAAAGGGCAAACTATAAGTAAAGCTCTGGTTTTCAAATGGTTTTCTCCATTTAATAGAGAATTCTTATTTCTCAATGTCTTGAAACTGAGATTTTAAACAATTTCAAAAGTGTTCATGGAAGAGAGATCAATGGCTGTCTACACAGACATAGCCTTGCATTCTGACTTATAAACAAAATATAACACATTTGTGCTATAGCTCCATTCAGGTGTGGTGGCTAACAAACAGCAAGGTTTGACTCCACTCTGAACCAGAGCATTGTACAGGAGTACAATTATGCTACTACAGTGCAATCCCGCACAAGTTCAAGGCTGGTTCTAATATGCTACAAACATAACCACTTATTCTCTCATTCTACCTTTTAAGTTTAATTAAAGAACTTCTGGTTAGGTTAACATTAGAAGGAAGATGAAGTGACCCAAAAAAACCAGATCGGTTCTACAACAAAGACTGAGCTCAGAGTAGATTCCGTCTAACCTGTACAGTGATGTAGGTGGAGGGGGGATGATAATGGTAGATATTGATGGCATCACAATGCACCATGTAAGCTGTCCCTACCCCTTGCCACCGAGCCATACTGGGTAGCAAGAGCAACCCAGAGGAGATACCTCTGTGTTGCTCTCACCACCTGGTATGGCTCCAATCAGGAGGGGAAGGAGCTAATTATACGGCACATTGTGGCACTGTCAGTACTTAGCATTGTGACCCCCCAGCTACACCACTGACCTGTGCTAGCAGTATTCCAGAATTCTGAATATACAATATGATAGTTTGTGCTCAAATGAGGATTCAGGAGGAGCAGTGGGGCATTGGAGCAGGGGAAGAACAGGTCAGTGGAGCCAGGTGTTGGCTATCACCAACTGCAGAACTATTTGCAATATTGTTCAAGGGCGTACAACCAAAGCAGCTGCCCGCATTCTTGGCCAATCAGAAGCACATTAAGGGTGCAACCCTAGCCTAGAGTTAGGCTGGCACAGTTAGGCCAGCAAAGTTTGGCTGGCACAAGGGACACTGTAAAGTATGTTTGGACCAGTCTCGGAGTCAAAGAGGCCAGCACACAGACGTGCACCATCCTCCCTGACTCAGAGAGTGGTCCAAATGCGCTTTACAGTGGCGCTTGTGCCAGCCAAACATTTCTGGTCCAACTATGCCGGCCTAACTCCAGGTTACAATTAAACCCTAAAGTTCAGGGAAAAAATGCAAGAAAAGGTTCCCATTTATCCACCCACACTGTGATAGCAGGAAGCCTGTAGGGCAAGTTGCACATCCTGCTTTTCCCCCACATTCACCTTTGTCAGCAACATAGGGAATCAGGGTCTGCCACCACGTGTGAGCTGCAAAGACTAGTGAACCTTAAATTAAGCACCGTTTGTATGTGTTTTCAGAAATGCTGTATATCCATTTCTTCAATACCTCCATCCTAAAACATGAACATCCCATGTCCCTGCTCTGTTTTCAATTAAACCTTGTTGCCTAATAGGAAAAGGTGCCTTTGCTTCAATAGACATTATGTCACTCTTTCGCCCTTGAGTAAACAGAGCATCTAACCTCTTTACAAGTTGTACCTCTAGGCAACCAAAAGAAACTGACAAGATAAGTATTTTTGCATGTGCACCTGTGCAAAATAATTTGCTAAAAATATCAGTTCTTATAGCTTAAGTCTTAAATGACAGACCATTACAAAAAAAACTTCAGTCCTTGCACCTTGAATAATTTATTGATCTCAAAATTAAAAGGAAAATGTTTACTTTTGAGAAAAAGACCATGTTTAATCCCAATTCCTGGAAAGGATATGTCAGACGAATCCTTTTTCAATATGATATAGTATGTCTTAACAATATTTGGATTAATTTTTACAGCTGCCCGAACTCTTCAACATGCTGATTTACTGTATATATTTTCAATCCTGTATCACGTTATATGTGCTCTGGTTGCAACTCCTTATCGTTTATACACTAGATGGCAAACCTGGTTTTGCTGCTGTGTAGTAGTATGTGAAATGGTCCCTAAATAAGTCTACAATGCTTTGCAAATAAAAACATATGCCAAGAAATAAGAATCCCTTTGGATTTGGTCATCAGTAATTGAAAATTTTAATGCTGACAGAACTGCATAAGTCAAGAATACAATGTCACAGGCAGGAATGACTGCAAGATTCTAAACATTTAACCAATCCACTGTTTCAATTAAAATTATAGGTGGTCAATGTGGGAAAAGTCAGGGTGCCACTTTGGCTCATTTTCCTCCCACTACAGCAGCATTTCAGTACATATGCCTTTACTCCTCAGGAATATCAATATTCCTATCTAGCTCACAAGTTCTCTTGACTGGGTTGTATCATAAGATGTACAAATGGAAGGTAGTTCCATCAATGTAAGGAGAAGACACATTTTCACCTATGCTAACCCCATTTTGGGAGCTGCGGGAGGTTTCTGTGGTGACAAGGAAGTTTCCACGCAAGAATTTTTTTTCTCCATGTGCTAGGTTATGATACTACCCATTGAATGGCTATTCTTATAAATAATTACATAGGTCTATGCACTAGGTTTGCATGCCAACAACAATAGTCCCATTTTTTTAAGGGTAACTGACCCACAACACTATATGCATTTGTTATCACTATAGCATATTCTTCTTATGAAGTACAACAGTATAGAATTAAGATTAGGGAAATGGTAATCCCACTCAGACATCACTCAGACATCAAGTCCCAAACTCCACAATCCCATGCATGCATCAAGTCCCCACTCAGACATCAAGTCCCAAACTCCACAATCCCATGCATGCCTACTTAGAAATAAGCTCCATTATATTCAATGGCACTTACTCCAAAGAAAGACTGCACAAAATCTTGGGACGGGTTCATAATCTTTCAACTGAAAAGCCCCACAAACTTGTAATGATAAAATTGGGGAGGAATGAGAAAGGCCATGAGTGCTAGAAAGAAAAGAACATTTTTTGGTAATTTAATCTTGAATAATCTTCAGAGATCAAATCTTTGAACCCTACTGTTATTCCTGACCACTAGTGATTTTTTCTCGCTACTCCAACCCAAGAAAATCTGAAATGCCATCCCTGAGTTATATAGTACTAGGGGTACTGGGTGGGGGAGGTACACACTAAAGGGAGATGCAAAAGAAGGGCTAGTTAGCAAGTTTGAAAGAGAGCCAAAGATTTGCCACCCAGCCATAGCCAAATGCTACTCAAGGTACTTACAGCAGTAGTTGGTTGGGTCTTTGAAATAAAAGTTTGAAATTTTCCCTTATGATTTAATTAAGTTTAACTTTATTGTTAGTTAACAACCTTCTTGAAACATGTCTTAACACAGTGTTCGTTCTCTTTCTCATACCTGTGCTGCCAAGTGAGGGTGTTTTGTTAATTGCCATACACATACCATTGAACCAGATCTGAAAGCGTGAGAAAAGTTCAGCAACAGATATCAACAGCAGAATCCTTAAAGAAACCATTTCCTGCACAGCGATCAAGGTTCATTGCTTAGCCTAATGATCAACATCATTTATCAAAACAACTACTTAAAAAAAAAGCTATTATGAACTCTCATATCAAAGCTCTCTCAGGATCTCACAAAATGCCGAGATTATATGAGCTGAAGTTTATTTTCATTATTATTATCATTTATTTTTATTTATTATTATAAAGGGGCATAAAATAGCAGTTCCTTCCACTACTCTTCAAAATGAAATTATCTTTAACATTTATCCACATTTTAACTCAGCTTGCTCTAGTACCTCCTACTTTTTATACACATCTTGTTACTGATTTCCAGCTGCCAATCATGATTCTTTACAATGAAGACCAAAAACAATATATTCCATCCACTCTACATCATTCTTTAACTAAAGATAAGATTCACTATTGTACAACATACTTTCATCAAGATTGAACACATGTGCTGTACTTCATAAACATGCAGGCTTGCTAGAGAACAGCTGCTCATCCCTGGTCCTACGCTGTTGTTCTCAACCAAGAGTATGAGAAGCATTTCTAGGAAAAGCAAGTACTCCCCCACCCCCCAACAACCTCTGCAGTGAGGGCAGAAAGCTAGCCAAGAAGACTGTACTCTCTGCCATTTTTGCACCATCCTACACCGACTGACAGGGACCAGCAGGGGCTGTAAAAACAGCATTTCCAGACTGCACAAAGCAGAACCACAGCAACAGCAAGCTCAGTCCTCAATATCAGAGCTGTCTTGAGTTTTTAATAGCAATAAGCCAAGTATCAAACCCAAATTAGGACATGTTGAGACCACTACAACAAAATGTTCTGTGCTGGAGTAGACAATATAAGGTCCATAAATTAGATAGGCTCTCCCCTTTTATACATAAACCTCAGATGACCCCCCTAAAGCTTATGAATGGCATCACTTGCAATATTTGCTTCTGCAACAGAAGTGCTAATTATTTGCACATCCAATGGTGGTTGGTGGTGGGTTGTTTTTTTTTGTTTGTTTTTTTGCACTTCTCTGCAATGTACAAACTAGCTGTAAATATCCACAGCTTTGGAAAAATCAATTATAGCTCTGGATTAGTAAACTATACTCCTACTTGGTGAAAAACACAGCATCCATTTGAAGAAAAGGAAAATCAATGCAGTCTGCAAAGGCTTTGCTCCTCTTCCCTGAGAATGGGTGCTCCCCGCCAATGAAAAACAGTTAATTAAACGCTTGCATCTGCATCTAATGTGTTTATATCAAAATGTATACCAAAAAGCAACTCCAAAAGATCAGCAGTAGCATCTATGTTTGAAAGAAGTGTACAGGGCTGAGTAACTAGAGTGCACCCACAAGGAAGACTGGTCCTGCATCCCTGAACACCATGACAGTTAATTGCACAAAATTCATATTCACTATGGACCCGACCCTATCCAACTTTCCAGTCTTGATACAGCATCAATGCTGCCCCAGGGAACAAACATTACCCTTACCTTGAGAAAGTCTCTATGACTACCCCACCACCACACAATGCAATGTGCACTCCATTGGCATAGCTGCATCAGTGCTAGAAAGCTAAATAGCACATGGCCCTAATGCTGCAATCCTATACAAATATTCCTAGAAGGAAACTCCATTGAACACAATGGTGCTTACCTATGAGTACACATGCATAGGGTTGCACTGTGAACTTCTTAGAACCTTGAAATAGTCCACGTTTTAAATGAGAGATTGGAAGGTGCAAAATGTTTGGGAACATGATGGCATATGGGCTGCACAGAAGAGAGGAAGGCAATGTATCAATTAAAGATATTTTATGAAAAAGGGGCTATAGTTCAGCATTAGAGAATTTGTGTTGCATGCAGAAGGTTCAAATCCTGGAATCTCTAGTTAAAAAGAATCTCAGGTAGCAACATTGGAAAAGGCCTAAGAGAGTCACTGTCAATCAGTATTGTATCAGATGGACTATTGGCCTGACTCAGAAAAAAAACTTCATTTGCTTGGTGTGGTAGTACCCTCTCCCTTGAGGAGCAACAAATTGCTTCGTTACAACACTGAGGGTGCAATCCTAACCAACTTCCAAGCACTGACTTAGCTGTGCCAATGAAGCATGTTCTGCTTCCTGTAGTTGGGAGACAGTCATGAAGGCCTCCTCAAGAGAATATTTGTTCCCTTCCCCCAGTGCTGGAAAGTTGATTAGGATTGCACTCTAAATTTCTCCCAGCCAACAACCTTTATGTGCTTCAATCTTAAAGTTGTTTACATGCTCAAGATATAAATATGAGATAAGGGGGGGGAAACTCTCATTTGGTGACCCTGAACCAGCCACAGCAGCAATGTAAAAAGTACCACGGTCAGTACCTCACATGCAGGGAACCAAAAACCAACAGCTCACATTCAAGCATACTAGCTACAAAATGTTGCAGGGCATTTAAGTAAGATTCATAACTCAGAATCAACAGCTCTCCCCCCCCCCAAAAAAAAAAATTAAACAAACAAACTCTGTTGCTACCAAAAAGTATGATTTCATATAAAACTGCAATGAACCAAACGAGTCAGACAATTGGTCAGTGCTGACTTCAACTAGTAATAGCTCTCCAAGGTCTCAAACTACATATTGCATTAAGCATGTGCTTGGTGTCGAAATGCTTGTTTTCTTCTCTGAAAGGCAGCTTTGGGAGGCTCAAACCAGATTGGGAGTACAGTATGAAGGGAGGCTTTAACTCTCTGCCCTCACCATCATCCTAATCCGGACTGGCTCCCATCACTGTTATTTGCCTTGAAGCTCACAGTGGTGCTAATGAGAAGCAAATAGCTGCAGCAGAGAGAATTCCCTGCAAGATCCTTTTAACTTGGGATTAAACTCAAAATCTTTGCTGTGCAAGGCATGAGTTCTACCAAACGCTCCCCAATAATGCATTTCCAATATAAAGAGTTAAGGAATATTTTAAATACCCCATAAAGTATCCCATAAAGATTGATGTTTCTGAAATATGCACCGATCTGAGATGAATCTTTTATATACAATATATGGTAGAGACACAGGAAGCAATAGGAATTGTACTTTCTGAAAAGGATTAGTGCATTTCTAAACAAAGCTGCAATCCTATACATATTTATGTAGAAGTAAGCCCACTAAACTCAATGGGATTTACTTGTGAGTAGAAGTAGGCTCAAGCTGACTAGGGACACAACTATATCTTTATGGCCCTTCCCAGCATAAGGACCATAAGAGCTGGTAGTTATCCAGTAAGATCAAGCCCTATCAAGCTTGTATGCACATTGCATACTTTTCTTTTGGCTTGGCACCTGCCAGGTTCTTACAATAGCATGCAAACCCTGCTAAATGAATGCAGCTCAACTAAAAGTTTTCTGATCCTTATTGGAAATCCGAATTCAACAGACAACATTCCGGATGTGTACGGTGTAACTAGAAAGCTCCTGTGACATAACAGAAGATATAGCAACTTTTTTGGGGGTGGGGGGAGAACTGTTTTTTTTTAAAACCCACAATCACGTGTGTAAGAACAGGTGATCCAAATGAAGGCGACAGCAAACAATACTACCCTACACTTTTTTTATTTTTAAAACTGCCTTCCAAACATACACGTGCGTTCCATCTCCCACCAGGTGCTAAAAAGGGCTCCTCACCCAGGTTGACGAAGCTCATGACCATGTCAGCGTCGCTGAGGAAGGCGCTGTCCTGCGAGCTGGCCAGGGCAGGGGAGCTGCCGTGATGGCCGGAGGATCCCGGGTGGTGGGTGAGCAGGGTGTTGCGCTGCAAGGCGGGCGCGGTGGGAGCAGCCTGGCTGCCCGCCCTGCGCTGCGCTGCCTCGTCTTCTTCCTCCGCCTCCTCCTCGCTGGACAGGGTATTGTACAGATCCAGCATGAAGAGCGGAGCCGAGTTGAGCCTGCCCGGCGGGGGGCACCAGTTGTTGCCGCTGCTGGGGAAGGGGAGATTCTGCCGCCGCCGCCGCCGCATCCTGTGGCTGCAGCCCGTGCACTGGCCGCGGCCGGTGAGGCAAACCCAGCACGGACAAAATCTCCTTCTGCATCTCCCGTTTCTCGTGCGACTTGAGGCGCCGGTAGAGGAAGCCCGCAGGAGAGGAGGTGGAGACTGGCGCCTGAGGCTGCTCTTTGCCGCTGCTCGCACTGTAGCCCGCGGCGCTTCTGCTGCCCGGGAGTAGCGCCCCCGCGGCGGGCAGTAGAGTTAACACAGGCGGCGGGGAGCAGCAGCCGCTGCTGCTAAACACCAGCGCCCACCACCAAAGCCAGCGCAGCCTCAAAGGCATCGCTCCCCGCCTCGCCTTCCCTACCTGCTGCTCAGTTTTTTTTCCGGCTGAGTTTAAAGCTTGCCGTGAAAATGCTCTTTCTCTCTCCCCCCCCCCCCCAATTTTCACCCCTTCTCTCGGGGTGGGGGAATTAATTCATTGGTGGGGAAGGGTTAGGGTTTGAAGCCTCCCTCATAGTCCTTAACCCCATTTTCCCCTCCCGCCCCACCCCACGGTGGCGCTGTAAGGGGGGTGCGCGCTACCACGCACACCTCGAGAGTGGACAGAGTGCTCCCCTCAGGTGCGAATTCCCCTCACTGCGGGCACCAAAAGGACAAGAGAGGGTTCCCGTCCGCCCAGAGGCGCCTGCTTTTCTCCTCAGCCGGGGTCGCCGGCAGCTTGCTGGCGCCCCTGTCTTCTCCCACCACCCGCAAAAGCCAGTGGCACGCAAAAGAGGAGCAGCCCGTCAGACCACCTCCACCACCTCCTCCTCCTCTGTCCCAAAGAATCCCCTCACAATCGTGGACTGTGGACAGGGAAGACAGAAGAATCTCTGCAGGGGTGGGAAGAGCTGAAGAAGGAAAACCAAAAATGCCCCAAACAAAAGCGAGCTTTCTTTTTCTTTCTCCCCAGCAGGCAAAGTCCTTGCAAAAGCAGCTGCTCCCTCGGAAGGTCCCTCTTGTGCGAGTTTTCCAGACAATCCCAATTGCGCGCGCTCTCCTCTCGTCAGCGCAGGCAGCCTTGAGTCAGGCAAGTCACTCATCTGAGCGCTCGCCGTTCCTCGCAGGTACCACAACCCAGCTGGGATCAGCTCCCGCCTCCGTCTCTTTTGATGGGCAGCGGAGGCAACTATTAAAGAGGCTCCCGGTCTCTGTCCGTCATTTCTGAAGCCTCTCCTCCCCAGAAGGGGGCGTTGCCTCCAGCAAACTCGCGAGCTGGCTTCTGGCTTCGTTTCCCAGAATAAGATAGGCGGGATAAGGACTGAAGCAGACAGGGACGCAAATTCCTCTGGCACTGTACAGACTGCCAGGTTTCACAGGCCTTTTCCAGGACTTTTTAAACGTAAGGAGCTTCACCACAGTGGCAACAAATAGTTCACAATTAATGTGGAAATTAATTGCCCAAAGGTCCTTTGTCAGATTGTGGAAACTCCATTCCTTGACCCTAGAAACCTAGCATTTGTGCATAAACTCCTACAGAGTAGCAGGAGTCCTGTCAACAGCCCCAGAAAAGAAAAATCTGTAGCTCTCAATGATATATAACCAAGTTGGATACACTTCTGCCTTAGAATAAAAACAGTCATCTGCTCATAAGTAGGGAAGTTGTAGAGCAGTGTTCTCAAACTTTTAGTACTGGGACCCATTTTTTAGAATGGCAATCTGTCCAGGACCCACCAGCAGTGACGCCACAACCAGAAGTGCCATCATTATGATGCCAGAGCCTGCTGCTTTCCTTAGAATGCAACAATATAAGCTGAGTTATTTCTCAACCATTTTCCAGTATCAAAGTGAGAGCACAATTCTAAACTGGAGTTAGGCCAGCGCAGTTAGGCCAGCAAAGTTTGGCTGGCACAAGGGACATCATGAAGTGCATTTGGACCACTCTCAGAGTCAGAGATTCCAACACACAGATGTGCACCATCCTCCCTGATTCCGAGAGTGATCCAAACACGCTTTACAGTATCCCTTGTGCCAGCCTAACTGTGCCAGCCTAACTCCAGGTTAGGATTGTGCTCTGAATCAGAAAAAAAAAGCTCATTTACAACCTTGACACAAGCAAAATAACCACACAGCCCTCCCCTTTTCCGCTGTCCCAGCTTACCATATTTTCAGTGATGGCTGCACTAGGTGCTACGCAATCCACCTGAAACTGGCTCACAACCCACTTTGTGAAACACTGCACTGCTCTAGAGAATCTGGAAGACTGAGGTGGCAGGTAATGTAATCTTGTCTCTGTACAAGGAGAAAGAAGCCCCATCATAATGGCCCAACCGTATGTGGGATGCCATATCATCACTGGCTTATAACATTTAATACCCACCTTTTGAGGATCATGTTACGTTAGTCTGATAAATTTGAATACAGTTCTGAAAAGCCCATCAAAAAAGCACCCCAATTTAGACTAACCTATCTAAGAAGCCCGCCTGCTTGGGAATTTAGTAGAGAGCAGCATTTAGTAGAGTTAGGTAGAGTTTAGTAGAGTTAGGCCGGCACAGTTAGGCCAGCAAAGTTTAGCAGGCACAAGAACCATATAATACGGTAAAGTATGTTTGGACCACTCTCTGAGTCAGAGAGGCCATCACACAGATGTGTGCCATCCTCCATGACTCCAAGGGTGGGCCAAACACACTTTATCGTGGCCCTTGTGCTGGCCAAACTGTGCTGGCCTAACTTCAGGTTAGGAGTGCACTCTAAATCTTACTGTGTAAAGCTACTTCCACAGAAGTCTAATGATGAGGAAACGAACCCACCTGTTTTTTAATATCTCAATACGCATACGGTAGCCCAAACCATTTCTAGAACTGATCTTTTCTATTTAAAAGGAACTTGATACCCATTTCTTTAATATTTTCTTACTGTGTTAGATAAACGTGGATTCACACTTTATATCAAAGTTCTTAATGATACTGCTCCAGAATCAATGGCTGACAGATTTCAGTACAGAATTTCAGGCCTCATTTCTCAGTTTGCACAAACCCTCAATTAAAAAACAGGGGCAGGAATTCCATGGTCTGGTTGCCACCACTGGCAAGGCCCTGTTCTAAGTATAGCTGCACCTCATCTTACACAAGGGTTACATTCTAGAGTAGTGGTTCTCAAACGTTTTAGCACCAGGACCCACTTTTTGGAATGACAATCTGTCCAGGACCCACTAGAAGTGATGTCATGGGTGGAAGTAACATCATTTTGACACCAAAGGCTGCTGCTTTCCTTAGAATGTAGCAATAAGTTGGGTTATTTCTCAGCCATTTTCCAATAGCAAAGTGAATAGGAAAGAAGAAAGCCTATTTACAACCTTGACACAAGCAAAACAACAACACACTCCTCCCCCTTTCCAGCATCCCATCTTCCCATATTTTCAATATGGCTTCCCTAGGTGCTTCATGACTTACCTGAAATTGTCTCCCAACCCACAGTTTGGGAATCACTGTTCTAGATTCATCACCTAAAGCTAAAATCTTGTATATACAAAACTACCTTGAAAATCCCTTGCAGCTAGAAAATATGTAAAAAGGTAAAGGTTTCCCCACAACTGAATGGTCTAGTCGTGACCGACTGTAGGGGGCGGTGCTCATCTTCGTTTCTAATCTGAAAAGCCGGTGTTTGTCCTAGGACAAGCTTCTGTAGTCATGTGGCCAGCATGACTATACGCCAAGGCGCATGGAATGCTGTTACCTTCCCACCAAAGTGGTACCTATTTGTCTACTGGCATTTTTAGGTGCTTTCAAACTGCTAGGTTGGCAGGAGCTGGGACAAACAATGGGAGCTCACTGCATTGCGTGGTCTCGAATCGCCAACCTTCCAGTCAACAGCTCGGGTGGTTTAACTCACAGCGCCACCACATCCCTATAGAAAATATGTACTGACTTTCAAATTAGAGGCAAGTGAGCACCAAGACTGACTGAAGAAGTAGCAGCTTCGTTATTGATCCTAGGCACATATTTAGTAAGTAGAATGGCGGACAAAATCATTACATTGTTATGGCTGTTTTTTCTGTGTGTTCTGTTTGCTGACCACATGTACTTGAATAAACACAAGTCAACCGCATGTAAGGCAAGTATACAGACTTACATTCTTACATTGTGCTGTGACCATTTTCTCTTCAAAGGTATTTATATGGATCTTTAGGATCCAAGTCTATTTGAAATGTAGGCACAAGGACCTGTGTCCTCCTCACTGACTGTCAGGCACATAGTGAGGAGAAACTCTTGCTCTGACACCGATACAAGAAGTTTATATGCTCACTCACGTGTTTCCTCCTCCTTCCACAACTTATTTTTGGAGGCCCTTATACTAAAAAACAATGTATCTTATTTCACAATTCAAATAGTTAACAGGAAGTATAATAACCTGTGTATAACTTCAACAGGAAGTCCATGAACTTAGGACAGGATATTATTTTGATAAACTAAGTAGTTAATCTTTGTTCATTTCAAAAGATCCCTTAAGATAAGAGGCATACTTTCTCTTGCCTTACAAATAAGCCAAATAAAGAAGACACAATAAACTGTCCACAGAATTTCACTTATCTTTTAACATTTCCTATTTATATATTACTTTTTCAAAGCATTCAAAACACTTCACATATTCAGTAGTTGAAAAATCCTGTCAGGATTACAGCCCCCACTACAGATGAGGGAATGCATAGGTGAAGCTGCGAAATTCTGTAGTACCTTTTGCGAATGCTATATGCTTACGGTTGAGAAGATTCTTAGCACCATTTAATGTTTAACTGTCTCATGTAAATGTTAGTTCTATACCATTTTCATCATTGCAGAAAATCATGTGTAATTTACAATCCAAGTATTGAGGCTTGTAAGTCCTTAGGAAAAAGGTAAGGTGAAGACTACAATTGCTTGTTCGCCCCCTCCCCACCTTCTTTTTTGTTTTCCTAGCTTCTATTGGGACCAGAGTCGGCATTCAATACAAGAGGGATCAAAAGGTAGGCTTATCATCACACAATTCACTTCTTCACTGACGTAAACAGGCATCCTGATTATAGCCAGATGCAGAACACTACTATTTGATAAACAGATGTATTCATAAAGTCGAGATATATATTAATTCAAAATTGTGACAAATGGAGTTCCATGGCAAAAATGTCATAGAAGACAGCGTGGGCATAGAAGAAAGAAGTATTCATTGTCCCTCTCTTCCCTGGTTACCTTTTCAATGTTGCTGGTGCTGGGAACAGCAGAAAGAACCCAAAGCAATAGCTGTCCAGCTCCCACAACTGAAGGGTGAAAGAAGCAACTATGAACTTGTTCCTAGCTTTTGAACCCAACACCATTCAATAGGGGCTTGGCTCAGAGGATGAGTGCATCTTTTTAACTCAAGGAACCTGAACTTTCACAATTTCAGCACAGCCAAAGGGCAGGCAACATGTTCACCTACCTTTCTATTATAGCAGTGTTTCTCAAACTGTGAGTTGAAACTCACTTGATGGGTCGTGACCTGATTTCAGGCAGGTCACGGAAAGCTTGGAGCAGCCCTCTTGGAAGCTGCAGGCCTTATTCTTGTTATATTTGTTTTGTGAGTATTAACAGTTTGAATTTTCAAGTGAGGGTTTTTTTTTTTTAATTGTTTTTATTGCAGTGTTTTTACATCCTATTTTGTCTCTATCTTGCTTTCTGTCAGGGCTGTTTCATGGTTGTACAATCGCTGCAGTCCAGGAATGCCAGTTTGCATTCCAGGAACATCATTTGCTTACATCACAATGATGTCATTTCCAGTTTGAAGATGTCAGTTCCAGCCATGACATCACTTCTGGTGGGACCCGACCCAAGTGCCATTCTAAAAAAGTGGGTCCCAGTGCTAAAAGGTTTGAGAATCACTGTATCGGGGGAACAATATGCTTTCAGTTAAGGTCTTATTTAAACTTCAGAGTTTGAGAATTTTTGAAAATGAGCAGTATGTCTTCATTTGGATTTAGCTCATATTACTTTTGAACTCTACTGTATAAGGATGTTCTGCCCCTCTCAAGGAACTGATGAGAGGACTATAAGGGCCTATTCATGTCTATAAATTTACAAGGACTTTTTTTTTTTTTTGCTATTTGAATCACTTTCTTAAAAGTGATTGTGAAGCATTAAAAAAAATACAGAAATACATCCTTGGTGAATAAAACAGAAAAGTGTTCTGTGAAGTGTTTAATTCTGTAGCCTGAAACACTAATACTATTAAAAGAATGTTTCACCTCCTAATATTTGCTCTCTCTTTCTCTCTCTCAAACTTTCCTTCACTATCCTGTCTTTAAATATGTTATGAATACTGAGTACAGAATATCTTTACAGACATCATATTTTCCTACTCATGGAGGACATCTGGTGGTGAACCAGAGTCAACTTTTAAAAATTCTTCCATCTCGGGGGGAAAAAATCATAGTTTTCCTTTTGAATTAGCTTCTTTAAATTCTTGCCCCTAAGCCAAGGTACTGTCTGTTCTAACATTCAGCAGGTGTGTCATCTCTTTGTCAGTGGTGTACTGCATATACACCCACAAATACATCAGTTATCACCAGAAGAATTTAAGATATGAAACTTTTGTAAAAAAATAATGTAATCACTATAATTTCTTTCTTGGCATGTTTGTACTCCACCTTTCCCCCAAGGGCTCAGGAGTAGTTTACACAAAATTTTCCCATTTATTCATACTTTTTTAAAAAATTATTAAATTACAGTCCTTCCTAGCATTGATACATTCAATATGATCTTTTTTATGGACTAGAAAAAAAAAATCATAAAGCATACATTTCAATAGGATATACATCTATTGCCTTTGATATTCCTCACGTGCTTGCAGCACAAAACATTTTTAAGGCAGGTAGGCAGACATTTGATTTTTCCCCCACATTGAAATTTGTATTTGTATCTATATCTACAGTTTGGGGTTGGGAATGGGGAAATACATAGGTAAAAGGGTAGAAAGGATGATACATGAGGAATATGTCAGTTAACAGCAGGTTCATTTTCCAAACTACACGTCTGTTTATCATATCTTTAAAAAATCAACTATATAAATCATTTTTCTAATCATTTAATCATTAAACTAACCAATCCTTTTATCTTAACATTACTACTAATTATCCATCTAACCAAACATAAAATAATTTCCATATATTTTTAATTCAATCTACTTCGCCATTTCTAAGTCTTTGTTAATATATCCATCTCAATTATTTCATATTTCTATATTAAAATTTCTCCTAAACTCTTAACACTACTACTAGTTATCCATCTAACCAAAAATATTTTCCATATATTTTTAATTCCATTTACTTCATCATTTCTAAGTCTTTCGGTTACTATATCCATTTCAACTATTTCATGTATTTTCTATATTAGCATTTCTACTAAAAGTATATCTGTGTTTTTCCATTTCTATGCAAAAGTAAGCTTTACTGCAGTGTTTACATGTATCATAATATTTTCTTCTTTACTATAATTATTTGATATATTTAAGAGAAACAATTCTAGTTCCAAAGGGGTAACACATCTCTACATCTCTTGTAACAAACGTACACACTTTCTCCCAATATCTTTTGCCTTCTTGCAGGTCCACCACGCATAAAACCAAATGGCATGATATTCAGTGCTTACAGCTTTGTTCCTCCACGCCCTTGGCCTAAGCTGAACTTCTTAGCACCAGGAACAGACTCTTCCAATATCACTGGTATTCCAGTGTCAAACTCAAACTGCATGGCTTCTGAGAAGGAGGAAGCATCAAACGCACTGTAGTAAGCAGAGTTCCTGTCCCCTCGCATGCACTGCTGAGGAAATGCCGAAATTTGTTTTGCTAATTCAACAGCATGCTGGAGAGCTACAAGACAAAAGAGGGTATGTATTTAAAATTAGAAAGAGTAACTGGTACTGCTAGTTAACACATTAAATAAGTTAGAAGTCCTATGGGCCTATAATACCTACCCTTGCATTTCTGTATGATTCACAGCTCTAACTATGCCTCCTCCTAATCAGCTTCCTTCAATGCAGGTAATTCTGACTATGTTTCTGCAGTGGATCTTAGCTCATTCCATCATGACAACAGATTACCCCACCTCAAAGGAAGTATCCCATTTCATTTTCGCTTAACTCCCAGTTCTGAGCTTGCCTCCCTTCAATGAGGCACACCAAGAGCAGTGACCCATGCAGAAATGAAGCAAGGCGGTTCCTCTTAGTGTGGACAATTCTCAAACTCTTTGGGGGAATGCAAGCGGGAAGTGTACGTATGTCCAATTTTAAATTTGGGTGGAAAAGGTGTATCTTAGCTATTGAAAGTTTGGGGTTGAATTGACCCTGGTTGTGTAAATGGAAGCTGTTAGAAACAATCTACCTGAAGGAGCGAAGCAGCAGCAACTACCATGAGCAGCATGACCAGTGGTGCAGAAATCCCCTGCTGGTTCATGATGATTTTCCTCAAGAATCATTTCTCTATCTGTGCTCGTTCCGTGTTGAGCTCCATACATCACTGTGCTTTGTGCGCTTCTTTACAGGTGCGCAACAGTGCGCAACTTTTCCTTTGTATCAAATCTAGTAATCCCAACAGAATGTATCAAAGCTTACTAGCTGATTGTAGAAAGCTTGTTGACTGATCACCAGATTTCCTGCCTTGTATGTTGGGAACAGTATAGCCAAAGCAGCAGGACATTGCTGGGCATTAGAACTTTTAGTAGGTCCTGTGATGGCACTGCAGTAGAAGAATGAGGGTTGAAAAGGGTGAATGTAGGCGATACACATAGCCCTCAAACTACAGGCATGCCTCTGTATCCACTGATTCGGTATCCATGGTTTCAGTTATCAGATACCATGGATACTGGGGCTCCTGTTAAAAAGACAGGAGAACATTAAACAAAATTTTTTTTGCCTTGTTGCAGCAAAACCACAATGTTCCTTATCTTTACAAGATGTCCCCAGCATGCACTGTTTCCAGTATCCACGGTGGGAGTCTGAAATGGAATCCCAGCAGACAGCAATACAAAGCATGCCTGTAGTTACAAGCTGAGCCCACTGAAGTTTGGGCCCTGCTTGTAATGAGTTTGAAGTGCTCACAGGAAAGTTACACAAAGACATCACATTCCCAATATCACCACTGAGGATGCTGCAGTAAAATGACTCAGGGGAGGTAAAAAGGCTGTATTAGCTGAAGCCAACTCTAAACTGAGCCAAGGGGAGTTTATTTATCACCAATCCTAACCAAAACATAAAGTTATGCCATTGGTAGATAGAAACTGTGTTAACAGCTCACACAAAACCCATCCAAGTTCCATATACAAAAATCCTAATTTCAATTTTCCACTGTTACCAGTGCTGGGATTCAGTTTTGTAAAATGCAATTATGTGAGAGAAAGAATACTCATAACAGCTAGCGACATCAGATACAACACTGAGATTAGGAAAAACGTCTTATGAGTCAGAGGATATAAATTTTAAACAAGCACGAGCCCCAACACCTCATTTTAAAAGACATAAAAACCACTATTCTATAAAACAATACATCACCTTTCACCCTATCTCAACAAAGCCAAACATATTGGCTTTAGACTACCTGTTTTTCACGGCAATCTTGGGAATAACAAATCTAAAAATAAAGTTACTGTGTTTGCCTAGTTTCCCCCCCCCCCAATTTTCAAGGACTGCATATTTTAAACAAGTTGTTGAGCAGAAGCATTAAATGAGGAAGAGCAACATGTTGCTATTCACGCACTCTTTTCTTTTCCAGTAAATATTTTCCAAAAATGTTGCCTCTCCCTCGGATCAAAATCTTCAAGAAGTGAAGACTGTGGTAAATCAACATTGATTAATTCAGTAACAACATTACTAAAACCAGCTTTGTTAAACAAACATTTAAAAGCAAAGAATTCATACATAAGATGCTGTACATAAATCACAACTTTGTTGGAAACCCATGTCTACACTCTATTGAATAACTTCATCGGCAGTTTCAAATTGTCCAGATATGGAAGTGTGTATGTATGTTCTGAGAAGTAAGGGACAAACCAGATGATGGTAGTTCTATGCACTATGTGTTCCAATCACGTAGAAATTAGGGGTCAGATTTTAACCATTTAAAAAGCACATGGATTGGGAGGGGCTGAAACCAAGCAAACTATGTATTTTCCTTCAGCCCCTTTCCCCACCTGAGGTTATTTGTAGTACTAAAACTCAGTTGAGATGAAAAGAATGAGGAGAGTTCTGCATTCCTCTGCCATATGCCCCTCTTGCTGTTAAAATCATACATAACACACCCTTCTGCACAATTGCAGTAGTTCCACATTAACACACACAAAGAACTACCGCTATCATGCCTAGTTTGGCCCGAGGCTGCCTTCTTTTGGCAGCTCATCGAGGCAGCGGTAGCTATGGATCACTCCCAACACCTGGCTTCCCCCATGGAAGGAAGCCAGGACTGGGAGCAATCAACTGTTGCTGCTGGTTTTGGCCATCTCTTCCTTTTGGGAAACCTGCATTTGAACCCTGGCCAATTAATAAATAAAGCAGTAGCTCCAGGTACTACTTCTACAAATATTTGTTGGTTTCCAGTTCTATATTTCACCCATTTCCTTCTTGCCACACAAATAGGGGAAAAAATGTAATTCAAACAGAAGAAAATGACATGAGTCCCAATTGCCAGGTGAGCAGCAAGACTAGTATAGAGAATACAAGAGTTCTGAAATGGATGCAATGTGGTAGTAAGACACATTGCATGCAACAGGTTAAGGGTGCAATCCTAACCTGGAGTTAGGCCAGCACAATTAGGCCAACGAAGTTTGGCCAGCACAAGGGATACTGTAAAGTCTGTTCGCACCACACTCGGAGTCAGAGAGGCCACCACATAGATGTGCGCCTTCCTCCCCAACTCAGGGAGTAGTCCAAATGCGCTTTACAGTGGCCCTTGTGCCAGCCAAACTTTGCTGGTCTATCTGTGCCGGCTGAACTCCAGGTTATGATTGCACTCTTAATTATAAAGGTGTATAATTGCGGGACGTGGTGGCGCAGCGGGTGAATTCACTGTTGCTGGGCTTTCCAACCGGAAGATTGGGAGTTCAAGACTGCATGACGGAGTGAGCTCCCGTCACTTGTCCCAGCTTCTGCCAACCTAGCAGTTCAGAAGCACCTAAATGCAAGTAGATAAATAGGGACCACTTCGGTGGGAAGGTAATGGCATTCTGTGTGCTACGGCGTATAGTCATGCCGGCCACATGACCACGGAAGCTTGTCCTTGGACAAAACGCTGGCTCTACAGATTTTGAAACGGAGATGAGCACCGCCCCCTACAGTCGGTCACGACTAGACCATTCGGTCATGGGGAAACCTTTACCTTTTTTATAATTGACTGCCTATGATTTTCAGATGTTCTGCCTTCAGAGAGTCTGTTCAGGGCATCAGCAGCTAAGAAACAACCTCTGAGCATCTACCACAGACCATTGATGCCAGGAAGGCATCGGGGTCAGCCAAGTTGAGTACTGGTTAATGGTCCACAGGCATCAGAGGACCGATCTGGCTGGGCTGATCACTGAATCCCAAGTAGCAGCGGCAATGGTAGTGCACCACCATGGGGGGGGGGAACTGATCACAAGGCTTTGCTCCAGGGCCCCCAGCACATTGGTACCAACTGTACAGGATTATGGGATTTGTTTCAGGACAGACACTCAATTCATTTGTGGTGCTCTTGTTGCCAACGTACCAAAGTACAGCCATCTTAAGACTTTTGTTTAAAGTCTCTTGTCTAAAGTTGCTAAAGTATGTAACTTGTTTCCCTCTTTGCCCTCATTGTTCTCACTCAATAGCCCCCGCCTGTAACCTTCTCCAATCCAGGGCTAATTCTCACAATAGATAGAAAGCTGGTTCAAGCTAGCAGAGCTTCCTTGTTTCCTTCCTTATCAAAATGGTCACAGCCTATTCTCAAGGCCCAATCAACATAGAGCTTCTCAGGCCCCAGCCCCGGTGTAATTTTCCACCAAGCAGCAGCTTGGAGGAAGAGGGGGGGCGCGTTATAAAAATGTTTGCAATCTGTATTTTTTTGGCTTTTTCCCTGCCTTTCCAGGGAGAGGGGACCGCCTGCACAGGTGTAATAAACATGATCCTTATACTCTCTCGTTTGGTTGTTTGCCTTTTTAAAATATTTTACCGCGATAGAAACATTTCAAGCTGATTTTCGGCAACACTCTGGCCTGACCTCTTAGGCCTCTCAGGTGAGCCAAGAGAACATAGCTTTGCTATGGAGGCCATCTAGGCCTGTATCCTGTTTCTCACAGTGGTGAACTGGTAAGGCAACAAGCAGGAGTTGGAAGCATAGCCTTCTCCCACTGTGGCTTCCCAGGAATTATATTGCCTCTGAATCTAGGGATAGCGCATAGCACCTGCTGCTGCACCCCAGTGGCGTAGCCAGAGGGGTACTAAACCATGTTTTTAAAGGCTCCTGACTGAGCCATGTATGCAGCCCCTTCCCCCACCACTGGAGCCAGTCCGGGCGATTAAGACAACATGGAGCCTTCTCCTTTGCATTGTTTTCTTTGCCCTGACTGGCTCCAGCAGCAAGGAGGAGGGGCTGCTTACACAGTTGGGCTAGGAGCCGTAAAAAACTTACGGTTTTGCATCCCTCTGGCTATGCCACTGCTGCAATCTCCACAATAATCATGGTGGGAAAGCTATCATTTAGGAGCGTTTCTCCACCTACTGATCACCTCATTAAGGAATCCCTCATTCCCTCATCCAAGGGTTCACTGGGGCCTTGTGCAGTCATGATCTATTGAAAGTAGACAAATGCATGAAGGGCCCCAACTGCGCTCTGCTAGCCCCACCCCTGCCAATAAGGCACACACTCAGTGTGTTTCAGGGTAGCAATCATGGAGAGACTGCAGACAAACATGCAGCAAGTGGAGCTAAACAGGATGCAGGGCTAGTTTTCATGGGGTGGGGCTAGCATGCTGCCCAGGACTTATACATTCATTTAAAAACTGTATACTTCACCCTTCTCTTATGGATCCAGGGCAGCTTACAGTATATAAAAATTTAAGAAACAAACCAGCATCCTGATAATTGCCCACACAAAAAGATTCAAACAAAAAGGAAAACAAAATAATTTAAAAGAGGAAGAGTTTTGGAAAAAATATCTACAAGAAAAATAATGAAAGAGGAAATAATGTGAAGTTTATCAGTACAAGGGAGGTGATGAGAGGGTAAATAAGGAGTAAGAACAGAACAAAATACAGGGCGCAATCCTAACCTGGAGTTAGGCCAGCACAGTTAGGCCAGCAAAGTTTGGCCAGCACAAGGGACACTTTGTAAAGTATGTTTGGACCACTCTCGGAGTCAGAGAGGCCAACACACAGATGTGCACCATCTTCCCTTACTCTGAAAGGAGTCTAAACACGCTTTATGGTGGCCCTTGTGCCAGCCAAACTTTGCTGGTCTAACTGTGCCAATTGTATATGAAACTGAGCAAATTTACCATCCTTTGATTAAGAGTTCATAGGGTTCAAAGAGGGACCAAGACCAACTGTTTTGCATGGGACAACTTGTGCCGACCTAACTCCAGATTAGGGTTGCGCTCACAGTTGTAGCTTACAGTGCACTCTGATACACTCTTGTCTACTCAGGAGTAAGCCCCATTATGACCAATGGGAAAGTGGGTCACTTTCCCAGGAAAGTGTGTATAGGATTGTAGCCTTAAAGTTGATCCAATAAGGAAAGTTAACGAAGGAACAGCAATAAAGGAGAAATGCAGGCATCTTTCTTTACATTGTAAGAATGTAATCTTTCATCTCATATATATTTCATTGAACAGTTCAGTAAGATACACACTTGTATTATTCTGATTGTAAAGATCAGGAGCTGATGCAGGACCCTTGTTTTCACAAACGGTAGATGAGAAGGTGAGCCTGTTTCTTGTCAGTTTCACTTCAGATTGCGTGTGATAATTTTCAGTGGTTTTTGTGAGGATTGCATGGCTGAATGCACCCATACTCTGCTCACAGGCAGCTATGGTGGCACCGAGAAACCTTTCTAAGGGCAGGGAATTTTTTTTGTATGAAATAACATTCTGTCACGAGAGCTGCCACCTGAAGCCTAAAACTCAGATACAAGTATACCTCTTTATCTGCTGTTTGTGAGAATGAGGCCCAAAGCAATACAGTCAATTGTATCACACATTTGGCCTCCAACAGGTACAGCTTTCCACCCACCAGACCCCAGAGGCTTGCCTATGGTAGAGTACAGGCTACCAGCTTCTTCATGTTCATTTGAAACTCGTGTTTGAAATTTTGCTCCGAGCAGCGAGGGATGCCCTCCAGGATATATCACAGATGATGGCAGGAACATTCCGGTATGTGCAGTACAACCAGCTCCAGGTTTCAACAGGCCTTTGGAAAAGTGCCCTTCATGGGCCTTTCTTACTTGGGTGGGCCCCAAAAAAGTCCCTCCAAAACCACATAAAGGTCATGAGCACAGATGTGGTCACAGGGAACCACAGGGGGCCCTTGGCAGCAGCCCAACTATGCTGACCCCTGATTCCAGCTCTACGAAGTTCCCACTCATACAACTTATTACTGAAGGATAATTTCCATCTGCTGTACATAATAGTTCATTCTCCAATAGCCTGCTCTGTACTGGCTTCTAAAGTGGCTTGTTAGTAAAATGACTATAACAGTTTTTCTTTTAAAAAAAAGAAAAATGAAAACCCTTAAGGATGTTTAACATACAGTATTGCTTAATCTCACAATAGATATAATTGCTGCAGAAGAGCCACAACTGAAACTACATTCAGCGACATTTAGTATCTTTAGAGGAAGCAGTGTATGAGATGTTTGTGTTTAAGAAAGGATTAAACCGCCATAGCATATCACACTATTTAAAAAAAAGACAGATCTTATACTAAAAACACAGTTGTCAATATGAAAACATTTGAAAACACTTCAAATGAATCCCACCAGAGCTGTGTATGAAATGTCAAGCTGAACACACTTGCTGCATTTGGGTTCAAGTCAAGCCTTTATGTCCATGAGTACTAGGGTCAAGATGCAACCCCCTTGCTCCAGCTATTTGACTTGAGTGGGGGTGGAGGTGGGAGGAGAAAGGGCTCTGAAAGTTCAAAAATAGCAATTTTGGTATGTGCATACATTAAAACATTTTTGAGAGAGCATCCCAAAAAATTTCAAAAAGTAAAAGGAACATAGGAAAAAGAATATAAGAATTCCCCCTGGGGAAAAAAAAGGACATTTGGAGAGAATGATTGAGTACAACATGTACCCAAAGAGACTTGCCAGGTGTCCCTTATTGTAAGGGACATCCTGTATTTCAGCTTTTAAAATCATGTCCCATATCAGTGTTAAACGGGGCATTACAAATCCCGTTTTAAAATTAAGATCACTGCTGTTCTCTTGAGAGCCGTGTTTCTATTGGCTAGCCTCAAAATCATTTACCCCTTCTTGTCCTTCTATTGGCTAGCCTCGAAGTCATTCTTATCCCTCTACTGGCTAGCCTCAAAGTCATTCACCCCCTCCTTGTCCTTCTTACCTTCATTGGCTCTTGCAATGCAAGATCTCGCGCCCAGCCTCTCTTTCACGCTCAGTTTGCTGCGTGGCTCAGAGCAGAGTAGCAGCAGATAGGAGAGGCTTTGGCCATGGAGGCAAGTACTGCCACCCCCCAGTACAGAAGGCACCTGGAAGTTCTTCCTTCCCTTCTCCACTTGCTTCTAAGAGTGAGTTTAGACTGGCTGCTCTGTTTGTAAAAAGGTTTTCCTCCCCCCCCTTCTAACAGTGATTCCCTCCATTGGTTCTAAGTGTAAACGTGTTTTTGCACTGGCTGCTCTGATGTTTATATGGAAGAAGGGTAGGAAGAAGAAGGGTAATATAAAAATATGAATGAGTATTACTGTTACGTAACTGTATGCTTGGGAGCAGTGGGGGGCACGTTGCTGGGGTAGGATGTGTCCCTCCATTTTTCATTTTTTTTAAGCCCAGGTGTTATGTCACTTCCTGTTGTGATTTAACTTCTAGGGCAACATTTGCACTGGGCCCTCTGCACTGGGCTACGCCACTATCTGTGACCATTGGGTACAGCAGTGTCTCAATACTGTCCCTTATTGTCATGTTGATAACCTGGCAAGTCTAACCCAATGTTGAATTTTTTAATATATGAAAGAATCGCATATAAGTGAAATTATTTTTCCGTATCAGGCCTATGTTATATTCAAGGACTGCATAATTTCGGCCACTAAGTACTGGCTATTTTATATGTGGCTCTGAGTGCATAAAAGGCATCTCAGTTTTCAGAATATGCACAAAAAAAAATAATAAATAAAGAGGGAGTGTGGAAGGAGTTATCTCATAATATTAAGTTTCGTAAATAAAGGCCTAACAAACCCAGATGATTCGAGCAAGCAACGTAAAGGAGGCCTGCAAAGGCAAACTTCCTACAGCTAAGAGCAGGAGTGACCAACTTTGGTTTACTCGGCAGCCACTCTTTTCGCCAACAGATAGCAATTCAGGAAGTGTATATTGCCACACAAAAGTTGTTGCCTGAAAGCAGCAAGTACTTCACAGCTATGGACCACATGTGCTGAGCATTACGAACCAATGTGTGTTGTTTCATGATGCTTTTCGTAAACCACCATGAGTTGCCAGCAAGAAAGGCCAACTACTATTAAAAGTATTTATATACTGCTTTTCAACTATTTCTTTAAAAAAAAAGTTTACGTAGCCAAAGAAATGTTAAAAAGAGATTCCTTGTCCCAAGTGGCTCACAATCTAAAAAGACACAAAAGAGACCCCAAACAGCAACTAGAAAATATATTATGCTGGGGAAAATAGGGCAGTTGCTTTCCCACTGCTAAACACAAGAGAACCACCCTCAAAAGGTGTCAGCGTACTAGCATGGGCTTATAAATGATTCACATTTTTTAAAAAAGTTACCTAAAAATCCAAGAGAGATCATATTTAAAGTAGAAAAAAAATCTCCATTTTTTTTATACTGAGAGAAAAATTGTATATGAAACTGAGAATTTACCATCCTTTGATTAAGAGTTCATAGGGCAGAAACAGGGACCAAGACCAATTGTTTTGCGTGGGACAATTTAATATGTGGGCCACTACATCCCTGTCTCAGCGTAAACAAAAAAGGGTTTCATTCACATTTGTTCAAGAGATGCTTCTCCTAATGCCAACTAAAACAGCCGTATTTTTTAAGGAATCCGGATATCAGAACGCACAGAGTACATGACAGCAAGTCTGTGGAGACGTTAGTCACTTCTTGGACTTGAAGAATGGCGGCAACTTCAGCAGGGGTTGAATAACTTACTGTGTTATAAATGATCTCTCTCTCTTCGCCCATTACACTTCCATGATCAAAATAATCTAATTTTAAAAACACACATACCCAGAGAACCTAAAAAAGAAACATCTGAACTTGTACTTTTTTTGTTATGGCTAGTTGGCTCCCAGCTAATTTCCTTTTAAAAACTCCACTATAAAATGAACCCCCTGCCCCTTCCCCACCAGAAGTTTTGAAAGCATGTTTTGCTTGCAGATATGAAGTACATGCTGTCATCATTGTGTTAACAAGTCAGGAGACACAGCAGTCAGACCAACTTAAGCAGCTGCTACTACCCTTCAAAGCCAGTTTCCATGCCAATTCAGGATGAGGTAAAGCCTGTTTCAGAAGGTCTTCCTTTTTGCTACTACAGGAAACTTTCAGAGTCTGGTCAGAGAACAGTAGTATACATTTACCTTACAGAGGTAGCTCCCTCTCAGTGGTCAAAGGTTAACGGCAGGAATGTGTTTTCATGAAGGGACACACCCTTGTTATTGGAAGAAATGTATTTCCATGTTGTCAAACTCTCACTCTAAATTAAGCATAATCAGAGTTCTGGCTTCTAAATGGAATGGAGTTCATAAAGACCTGCCAATTGGTGGCTACGGGAACAGAAACAAAGTTGACATGTAACACATGGGTGCTCCGTGGCTCTGGAAAGGAACACGTCCTCCCGACTCCCACCCCTGTACCAAAGCCAGGCTCACGCGTTGCAATTTGCCTGCAACATGCTGCACAGAGAATTGTCTCTATGCAACCGCATAAGGAGAGTTGATTTTTTTCTCCCTCTCAGACCAGTGTGTGCAACAAACAGTGTAGAGATACCATGTAAGCAGGCCATGTAGGTGTGTAGGTTAGTAATTTCTATGGAATTATCTTCAAGGCTCTGGAACACTATCATAAATGTTGTCCCATGTGCTACTAAAAAGCAAGGATGGGAACTTAAGTCACAGGATCACAAAACACATTCTTTTTATCACTCGTGTAGACTCAAGTCACGGACTTGGGCACCGATTCGACTATGAACCTGATAAACTCAAGTCTGAAAATCTGCAGGCCTTTTTTATGTATTTATTTTGTGGCATGAAAGACATTTTGAGGCCATCCAGAAGCCAGCAGTTCCAGGAGGAAGAAGGGACGTCATGCACTAGAGGGTAGGAGCGGCTTGTCCATCTCTGAAGGAACCAATGATCATGGGACAAAAGATGGGCAGTCTGATTTTTCTCTTTGGACAAGGAGGGCACAAGGAGAAGCCCAAGGGGGTTTTGCCTGAGGATTGGCTGGGGAAGCCTAGGGAGGTGGGAAAGCCAGAAAGCTATTCCCAGCAATCATGCATCACTTTCCAGCCTCATGGCTCCCACAGGCTCTGTTACTTGGAAGGAGGAATCCTTATTGCCGGTGCAAATGGGAATATTTCTGAGTAGAACTGTAAAGGATTAGATTGTGCTGGTAAGCCTCCCAGCTCAGACACTGCGTGTGACCCTGCTCCAACTTGCCATTCCTGTCCCTGTTCTCATGCTGTCTGTCCCACCCCTTCCCAGCTTGCCCAGTCCCTTTTGGTCCGTGCCTGCTTCACAAAAGTCCCTGACTCGAGTCAAAATGACTTGGGAATTGGGGGGGGGGGTGAGTCGCCAAGGGCAGGAGCTAGGACTCATGCCCAAGTTGAGTCTTGGAAACTCAAGACTCGGGTCTCGCCAACTGCAGTGCCAAATTCACATCCCTGCTAAAAAACACGTTTGAGTCTTTCACACGCCATTGCTACAGATGATGTTCATGTGGGAAAGAAAACGGAAGAGAAACAGATTGTGCATTCAAACCCATGTTAGTTTTATATTTGCATTAAAGCCCAATTTAAACTCCACACACAGAAACATCCCAAGAGTCTAGGCTGAGTTACCCCAGCTACAATAAACAGAAGTAGACCCGGAGGAGTGGATCGGCGTAAATTTATCTGCAGAGGTAAGGAGAAACATAAAATCCAACCCCAGCACTAAGTAACTCAAAATATTCCTTCAACGTGCCAACTATAATTTAAATAGCAGTGTTTCTTAACATACCTATCATCAAGCTTCTCACGCTACAAAGGTGGCCTCCCAGAGGAGAAACATGGTTTCTAAAGTTTTCAGGATGGGATCCAGCAGGAGAAAAGTCTCGCCTGTTGGCCAACTGCCCAAACTCAAGGTTCTCATGACTTACTGCCAGGGTTCACTTTTATAAAACCAACTGCAGTTGTGCAACCCTACTGTACATATTTAATTCCACAGGCTTCATGAAACAAAAAAACTGGATGCAGGATTGCTGCAGCTTGTCCTTTTATCCAATTCCATCCTGCCTGGTTTTGTTTTTACTATCCCTCATAAAATCAACTATTTTAAAGCTAGTTATTCATGACGTGGAACATAAGCTCTGACCTTGGCCGTTGGGAACAATGCGGTTGGCCAGCCCAAACTGGTACGCTTCTTGGGCACTAACAGGCCGCCCGGTGAGAATGAGATCCAGTGCTCGTGAGAGACCAATCAGCTTTGGAAGTCTTACGGTGCCACCATCTACCAGTGGAACGCCTGAAAAGAGTTAAAGAAAAGCAACATAAATTATTCAACTAATACCTTGAAGCAGCAACATGCTTTGTGGCAGGCAAGGCAGAACTGCCCTGCCAGAGTTCTTTGAAAAGTGCTGCCACTGCTATGATCATGCAAATACTTACAACCCACAGGCTTTGAGCAGCTGAAGCCCATGGGTTGCAAGTGTTTGCAGGATCACAGCCACTGCAGCAGCAGAGGCACTTTTCAAAGAACTATGGTAAGGCCATTCTGCCTCACCTGCCACACCCTCACCTTATGTCTGAAGCCAAAAGCAATGTTGATGTCACTGAAATCTTTAGATGTTTCCATGCAACCATTTTTAAATGCAGGTAAAGGGTGGATTTACCCTTTGAGGGTTGTGGTGGCGCAGCGAGTTAATCCCCTGTTGCTGGGCTTTCGACCGCAACGTTGGGAGTTCGAGACTGCGTGACCGAGTGAGCTCCCGTTGCTTGTCCCAACTCCTGCCAACCTAGCAGTTCGAAAGCACCTAAAATGCAAGTAGATAAATAGGGACCACTTCGGTGGGAAGGTAACGGCACTCCTTAGAGTCATGCTGGCCACATGACCACGGAAGCTTGTCCTCGGACAAAAACGCCGGCTCTACAGGCTTTGAAACGGAGATGAGCACCGCCCCCTACAGTCAGTCACGACTAGACCATTCGGTCGTGGGGAAACCTTTACCTTTTTAAAGGGTGGATAAACATGGATCATCCTCACCTGCCCTAATACTATGCATTTGTCATATGACCACCAAATAACACGCAGTCTGAACAAGACTGCCTTGGCCAATTTTGGGCATGCAAAAATAGAATGAAACTATTAGTGCTGTTAAAAGGGGGAAAAACTGTAGTTAAAACTTATTTTAAAGATAAAATAATTTGGTTTCTGTGATGAGCCACACTGGTCCGACTGTCGACTACAAACCAAATTGCAATTCTGTCCACACCTGCCTGGGAGTAAGCCCCATTTGGTTATAATGGGACTAACATCTAAGTAGACATGCATAGGGCTCCCCCCTTCCCCAAGGGTCACATACAGGTTTAGCACTAGTTATGTATGCAAGAGTGGTCTTTTTGATACAGTGGGCCCATTCCAGGAGCCCCCATGGATATCAAAATCCATGGATAATTAAATTGCGGGGAGGGGAGGGGGCTGGTGCAACACTTAAATAACTTACCTGCAGGCCATACCTGGCTGGAGGTTGTGAACAGCCTCCCCAGAAGCCACCTTTATGTGACCAATGGTTCACTCCAGCAACTTCTGGTTACTGTTCAGGAGGTGTTCTAAGGTGCAAGGAGGCAGTGAACACCTCTGGATTTTACCAGAAGTCACCGATGTGAACCAGAAGTGACTTCCAGTCATGTCCAAGGATCCTCTGAGGCCTTCTAGCCATGGGGTTGGTATTCGCAGATGCTCAAATCTTGGATGCTGAACCCAAGAAGGCCCACTGTTTGTTTGTTTTACTTTTCTAGCCTCTCCAATTCTGATCGTCTTAATCCAGAGTTGCCGTGCTGAATAACATCTGAATAAGGCTAATACTCTGGACAATTAATCATGTGGGGATGGCATTCCTAATGCACTGCACTGTGCACACTTGTTTAGTTAAGGTTATCTGGGATCTTACTGTAACAGGGAAGAAAGCACTAAACTATTAAAGATGTCCTGTTCTTCTAACAATATGACAGCTCTTTTTCCAAATAAGCTATGATATTTATCAGCACAAAAAGGCACCTACAATGGGAGTTTGGCTAATATAGGTTGATCCTAGAGTTATAGCTGCTCAAAATGTTATCCTGAACTCCCAGAGGACAGCAGTTCTCTCACTGATTAATCAGTGGGCCAAGGACCTGGTCTGGATGAGATCAATCCATCAATCAATCAACAGGTACTTATATACCGCTTTTCAACACGAAGTTCACAAAGCGGTTTACAGGCAAATAGTAATAATAAAGTTAAATGGCTCCCTGTCCCAAAAGGGCTCACAATCTAAAAAAAAGCAGACCGCCAGCAACAGCCACTAGAAAGACTGCGCAGGGGTGAAGATGGGTGCATATAAGAGTGAGCAAGGACTAGATGATGGTCAGAAACTCTGGATGGCCAATTTATGCAGGAACCACAGGCCTCTACCACCCCAAACTTATTTACTAACGTCTTCCACATAAACAGGAACTGGACATTGCTGTTCACATTGCCCTTCCCTTGTTTCTGTTTAAAAAGTGCTACTCTTGTTTATCTTTTCCTTTGTTTGGAACTATGCAGACCTAATACCAATGACAGCTATTACCACCACATGATTTTTTCTTTAATATTCTGCTTATTTTTCTTGCTTGGCAGGGGCTACCAGGAGTTAGCCCAATGAACTGATGTGCTTCACCAATAAAAAAAAAAACAAAAAACACAGAAATTAAAAAATGGATCACAGAACACACCAAAGCGTCTGCAGAACACTCCCAAAATGGCGCTTTCTTCCATAACACGAAGGTCAGCTAAGAGGGACAGTTCAAGTCCACCAGCCACTGCATATCCGCTCACAGCAGCAATCACAGGCTTGGAAAATGTCATCCGTGATGGACCCTGTAACAGAATACTATATATTCAAATCAATACTGTCACACACAACACCCATAGGCCCTGGGTAAAAAAAGTACACCCATAGTACTTTTTTACCCAACGGGTAGTTAATCTGTGGAACTCTTTGCCACAGGAGGTGGTGATGGCATCTGGTCTAGATGCCTTTAAGAGGGGATTGGACGGATTTCTGGAAGAAAAGTCCATCGTGGGCTATAGGCCATGATGGATTGTGCAACCTCCTTACATTAGTAGTAGGGTACTTCAGAGTACCGGGTGCAAGGGAGCGGCAACAGGACCCAATCCGGCGCTGCCCTACCGCCTGGGCAGAAACCACAGCACGGGAAGTGGGTTTTGCCAATGTGCTATAACACATGTTGGCACCCCAATGAGTAAGCTGCACTGGTGGGGAGGCTTGTGCTGCCCCATCAACACCACTGCAGGAGCCCCAGCTGCTGGCAGAGAGGAGGCAAGCACTAAGTGGGGGGACGGTGGCGAGAGGATGGAGAAGAGCATTTTCTGGGTGGGGGAGGGTGACCAGGGGGAGAGACTGGCCCGAAAGAGGGGGTGGAACCGGCAACGGCCACTTCCACCAGATTCCATCTCCTGTGTTGGGCAGGAAAGCTCAGCACAGCACTTCTCATGTCTGCGCCTGCAATTTAGAAGGCGTAGACTTAAAAAACCTGATTGAGCAGGCTGGGGCTTTATTTTGGGTAAGGGAACAGATGACCCCTTCCTCTGAGAAGACCTCCAGCCTGCTTGTATCCAGCACAGACAGGATTGGGCTCTTAATTAGCGTAATATATACTATGCTGCAAAATTCATATACCTATATATGTATGTATACTGCAGCATATACTATGCTGACGCTCTTCTGGGCACAGCGTCTGGGCTAATCTGGTGTGGACTTGTGATTCATTTACAGCAAAAGCACATGCCGCCTTTCCTTATGATGTGCCCACAATGTCTATTTGTGAGAACAAACCAACAAACACTGAAGTCATTGCGATAGGACCACCAGTGAATAACCAGGCAGTTGAATAAGTATTAAGGTCAGAAGAAACGCCCGTTGCATGGCATCCCCTGCTCACTTCTCTTTCAGTTCACCTAGAGCAGTTACAACTAAAAAAAGAGCCTTGCAGAATCAGTCCAAAGGCCTATATGAGAGCCAGCATCCCGTTTCCAACAGCAGCCAGCCAGAAGCTTAAGAGCAGGCAACGAGAAAGGACTCCTTTACTGTCTCCAGTATCTGGCATTCAGAGGTCTACTGCCTCCAAACATGAAGGTTTCATCTCCAGCACAATCCTTTACACGTCTGCTCACAAAAGATAGTATCATAAAATTCACTCCCAAGTTACATGTGCACGGGACTGCAGTCATAGCTATCATTACTACTAACAGACCTACCAATTACCTCCCTGAATTTGCTGAACCCGTTTTCCTAAAAGCAAAGTATTAAAAAAAAAAATTATTCAGTTGGTTGGGGGAGAAGATACAAGAACATTTCTGAAGGATCCTTTCGGTCATTCCACCCCCTCTGTGTAATGGCACTCTGCTTCATTTGCACTACAAGTGACCCCGCAAATACAACCATGTTATTCACATTTATATAAACACAGGGTGCATAATTTCCAAGTTTATTGGGAGTGGACATATAACTTTTCCTTTGGGAAAAACAATTCCATTTGGTTTTAGTTACTTTCAGAGAAGGGAAGATTCCTCCTCTCTCAACCCACCCTCCCTTTTTTTGTCAAGAACTTAGCTGAAATGTGTTACTGGTTTCCATAGCGACAGGCAAGGCAGCCATAGAAATGGACTTCAGTTTCACAAAATTGTCAGGATTTCTCTCCAGACTGTTTCCAGAAACATACCATAGGACCAGGACTCTTGGTGACATCTTGTTCCCATTTGATTGCGGTTGGGTTGTGGGCCAGCTCCTTCAAATCATAACCAGCACAGAAATTACCTCCTACAAAACACCACAAAAAAAGCTAAAAGTTAGATTGTGGAACAATAAAGGGAAAAAAGTTGGCATCAACTTTGCCTTTCTTTGGTTAAGATTTGAACCATTACAGACGTATTTCAAGGGGGCCATTTTCTTTTATTCAAAAGCTTTGTCTCTATACGTATAAATACCATAGATGTTTTTGGAACGCTACGATTCAATGGCTTAACAGCTAAACAGAGCATATTCAAGAATCAGGACACCTCCAGATGCTAGAGTGAACAGTACAAGGGGAGAAAAGATAGCTGTCATATCCTACTTCCAGAAGCATCTGGCTGGCCACCACTAGAAAATGAATCTGGTGCTAAATCTTGTTCCAATCCAGAAGGCAATTTATTTATGCATACTACTTAAGCCATGCTTTCAGCCCAATGAATTCTCAAAGCCATTTATGAAACACAAGCAAAATGGCATGCAGAACACAATCCCCTAGCCAGCTGACCCAGCCCCCCCAAACATTCCTTGTCTGTCTACTTCTCTCTTGCCAAACTCTC
>JAJKFI010036372.1:0-11226 GCA_029204185.1 Lerista edwardsae
AATAAGTGTCATTGTTCGGGGCAGAAAGGAGGCAGAACTGGGGGGGGGCAGGGCCAGAGCGGGGGTGGGACCAGCAGTGGCCTCTACCACTGGATTCTATTCTCTATGTCAGGTCATGCGACCTCAGGTCTGTGCCAGCCAAATAGTCGTCCAGACTTGAGGAGGCCCATTGGCGGCCCAGGGTCCTTACCTGGGGGAAGGGGGTGATTGTCCCCTTTTCCCAAGGTGCCTCCTACGGCTGCTGTAGCATCTATAGGGTGAAAATGTAGCCGTTTTGCTACCACTGATCCTACAGACGCACAGCACCATAGGGCTGGGCTGTAACTCAATCACTAACTCAGTGGTTTGCCACAACACATTGGTGTGCTGCAAATGATCGTAGGTGTGCCACGGAAGTTTGAGGAGGATCGTTTATTAGCAGGGCCATTGGGGATTTGTGCACTCTGGGGCTTCCCCAGGCTCAGAATGCCTTTTAAAAGCATTTAAACTTCAGGTTTTGCAAAAGAACAACCCGGAAGTGATTTTTTACCTCTAACGCTCCTTCTGAGGCCCACAGAGGCCACGGGCAGATGTCGGCAGCCTCTGAGGGCTCAGAACACTCTCCAGAGGTGCAGGGAGTACAGCTCCCCTTGCCTCCGAAGGGTCCAGGTCAGCCCACTCCGTGGGTGTAGGGAGACCCGTAGATGCTGAAATCTGCAAGTTCTGAAACCACAGTAAACACAGGCTGACTGGAGTTCAAAACAGTTAAATACCTCTCTATATTAGGCGTGTGCGCCAAGGCCAAACTTGTTTTTAACTTGTGTTAATATTATTGAATAAGTAGATGTGTGCTTTTTTGTTTTTTGTTTTAGCATATTTCATTTTTTGATTAAAAAAAAATGAAGTGCAGAAAGTGGGGTTATGCCTTTTTTTATTCCAAGGGTGCATTTTGTATACATGTACTAGGTAGGTGAAATGGGTGGTATCGCGTCAGGAGATGCAGCTGCATGCATGCAGACATGTTAGAGAACGGGTTTGTTTTTTCACAGATTTTGCAGATGTTGGGGTTGTTACAAATGAGAAGTGCAGAAAGTGATGTTATGTTTTTTTATTTCATTATCACAAAAAAAAAACCCACCTCTAGAGATATAAAATGAACACAAAAGTGCTCTAATTTAATATTGGATATATTACATACACCTTTTGAGGTCTATTTAATATATTCTTATAAGACTCTTGCCCCACATTGTTTACATGACTTATAAGAAATGATGACCCCAGTACTCAAGAACCATGTGCATATTATTTTTTTCATCCTGGGTCTATTTGTCAGGGAAGGGTCTGCATCTTCAACTATATGCTTTATAAATATCTAGGTATTCTTTGGAGCATTTTGAAAATTTGAGGCAGTTTGCACAGTCTGAATTTTTATAATTGACACATAAATTTTCTTAAGTGATTAGGGTAGATACAACCTAAACACAAAAAATTTACCAGGCTATAGATCAAACTTTAATAAGATTTTGGAATAAAAATGTTTGGAAGAGGCTCTTCCAAGGTGGTATTTAACAGGTTGCAGTGAACTCAACAGGAATAATATTTTTCTGTTCCAATTATATATAAATTTTTTAAAATTACTTTTCCAAAAACAGCCTACAGAACACTTTTTAGGTTAATAAGGCCAGAAGCAATTCAATGCTACGTTTTCATGCTTAGTATTCTCAGACTAATTCTGTTTTGGTTTAAGGCTTGGCCAAAATAACCCCTAACTGAAGTAAAATTAAATTGCAAGTTTACATGTGGTCGTATTTTTATAAATTCATGAAAAGTAAATATTGAGGGCTTCAAATGAGAGTATGAGTGAGCAGAGCTGCCACCAACAGCTGTCCAGGTTGGGGGAATTCCACAAGAAGAACATTAAAAGCATTTTGTTTTCCAAAACAGGATTGTGTGTTTGTTTTTTTCATTATTTTTTTTAAGTGAAGCTCTCCAAACAAGCTGCCAAAATAAAAGGGAAACTTCACATTCTGCTGCTTGATCGCTATTAAACTAAATGTACCAAGGAATGAGACATCTGACTGTCTTTTCGAAAACCATAGGACTTAAATCAAACTGTGAAGTTCAACAAGTGTTAAGTATTTGCAGAACAAATTTGGATAAAGTGCTTGGAAGATAAACAAAACTCAAAATCCCCCATTTGAATTAATGTCAGGGGCAACAGGTGTTTGACTTTTTTTGTCCATTCACTCACAATTCCTTCTTTCTATTATTGCTTTGCTGCAAATTCTTAATGTCCATTGTTCTTTTGAGTGCTTTCTCTAGTGGGTGGAGAACTAAGGAGGGGATTAAGAGATGTGGCTGTTCATCATCATTAATTAAAGTAGAAAGATTGAGGTATATTGGCAGACAGTAGATATATTTAGAAGCATGTGTATACACATCTACCACCTGCTCAAATCACCACCTGCTCAGTACCACCATGCATCTGATGGAGACTATTGCCGACAAAAGATTCTTGTTACAATGAACAAGTTAAACTGCAAGTTGTTGGTTCTGTCTCTCTATCTAATCATGGAGCACCTTCTCTTTGTTTATATTTTGAAACCCAACAAATTAAACCCTGGCCCTTTCATGAGAAAATGAAAATTTTCATGCTGGTCTCATGACAATGAACCAGCCTCTTAGAAAAACCTACAGTCTAACAGTTGCCTCTCACCAAGCGCACCTTCCATAATATATTTCCCTCCATGCACGTATGTGGCAGGAGTTAAGGAATATTTTTGTCTTCACTCACAGTGAAGTCTTGTTTCAATGGACTCATATGGAGGGTGTTGGTGAATGCTGAAAGTCCATTAAATCCAAACTCACTGAAGTCAACTGAGGCATGCATATGCAAAAGATAAATGACTAGCTTTTAACACAGCAGAAAACATCCACTGTTTCTGAAGTATGTTAAATCGAGGTCCATTAAATTGAGGGCTCACTGTACATTTAGTCCGTTTCTGTCCCATTTATCCTTACAAATTACCAAACCAGAACGGAGCGGTTACAAACCTACTTCCCCCCAGTGAATTGTCTCAAACTTACTAGTGATCCCAAACCCTAACCTCCAGATCACCAAGAATACCAATGCAAAATTTCATTTCCAAAAGAGTCATTCTGAAAAGAAAATAAGCTTTTTCTAGGAAGGAGGAGGGAGTGAAAACCACCCACCTGTGAAAAATGCTCCAATCTAATTTTGAGCATAGAAATGTTGATTCCCATGGTAGTAGATAACCATCTTCAGAACTATCTGTAGAACTATTATCAGTGCACAGTCAGAGTAAATATATGCTGAAATTTCATTTCCCTTTTGTTATTTCCCAAAATGCATATATTTGTTAATGTATTTTCCTCTCTATATTTTACCATTAAAAATACCCTATTTGCTTATGTATCCTAGAGTGGAACAATTCAGTGAGCTCAGATATAGCCAATGTGAAAACCATATGCTGGGAATGGGGCATGGGTTATAATACATACTGCATAAAACTATACATTCTTGAGTTACATTATTTTCCTGAAAAAAAATAAGGTTAGCCTGGAAAGACCATGAGGTTGGAAAGATCAGAGAGTGAGGTTAAAAGGGTAAAGAGGTTGTATATGGAATGCATTCTCTTTAGTGATAGCTTTAAGGACAACCCTATTTAGGTAGGCATCTCATTTGATAGGATCTTGTAGCAAGTAAATCACCTATGTGGTATATCCCAGAGGAGCAGACTTTAGTCAGAATCCACAAGATCCTGCTTCAAAGGAAGTACAGGCATGTCCCAGTATCCACTGATTTGGTATCCACAGTTTCAGTTATCCACAAATACAATGTATACTGGGATAGCGGAACATTAAACAAATCTCTTTTTTTTAACCTTGTTGCAGTAGTGCCACTGCTGTTCCCCTGTCTTTAAAAAGGCACCCCCACTATCCATGGCTTCCTGTATCCACAGGAGGGTCCGGAACAGAACCCCAGCGGATAATGGGGTATGCCTGTATCAACTAGCCTTCAGTGAAAGCTGTGGGGCAGATCAGCCATACATCTGTAATGGAAGCAGCACATAGCTTCCATTACAATGTTGCTTTGCACCACAAAAAGGTAGACATAGCAGCAACAGCAGTGGCACAATATCTTTGGTTTGCCAACAACTCCATACCCAGTGGCCATTGAGTTTGGGCTTTGCCAGACTGAACTCTGCAGTATGGCAGTAAGCAGTAGCAGTGATGTTTAAGTCCCCCCCACCGGTCTCTGACGCTCTCCCTTCCCTTCACTCTCCCTTCCCTTCGCTCTGCCTTTCAGCCAGCTTTCAGCTCTCCAGAGCTCAGTGATGTGCATTCCTGATGGCAACAGTAACACTTGATCCCATAGGTGTCCCTCTTCACCCCTGCGCAGTGTCTTTTCTAGTGGCTGTTGCTGGTGGTGTTCTGCATTTCTTTTAGATTGTGAGCCCTTTTGGGACAGGGAGCCATTTAACTTTATTATCATTATTTTTATTAGCTTGTAATAATTAGCTTGACCTTTGTGTTGAAAAGCAGTATATAAATACTGTTGGTTGGTTGGTTGGTTGGTCTTCACATTGTAGAGAAAAAAAGTAGAGGGAATATTGGTATCAACTCCCTCCTCAAGCAAGTAGGTTTAAACAAGAGCTTCCTATCAGATAACAAGGCAAGAACTACATGGCACAGCACAATCATAATTCAGCTGAAGCCAATGCCTAGACGACCACATTACATCTCTCCTTCAGCATTTTTAGAATAATGCAATGAATCTTCAATAATAGTGACCACTACTGTAGTTGATGTGTTAGAAAAAAGGATATACATAGGTATAAATTAAGCAGAACAATATCATGGAAGTTCCTTTTTCCACTTGGTTCCAGCTAACCCCAGCTAGTTTGCTACTAACAATAAACCAGGAGCAGAGGCAGTAAAAAGGTGTCAAAGAAAAATATTGTACATATGATGTGCAAACATAATACCTCTCTGATAATACATCTCAGGTCCTAATCTTTGGAATAGAGAATCCCTTTGCAAGGGTATATGAGATGGCATAGCATGGCTGATACCACGAGGCCAGTCAGAGACAGAGAGAGCAGCTACATGTTGGAAGGTCAGAAGAAGCGAGAGATAACTGGGGAAGGAAGAAGCCAGGCAGAGACACACATCCACAAGTCAAAGAGGACAAAAGTAAAGATCTGGGACAGGTAGCATGTGAGTCATCTGTCTCCTGGACAATACACTAGTGTCCTGCAGATGGTGGTGGACCTACTTTCTAATAAAGGTAAAGGTTTCCCCACTACCGAATGGTCTAGTCGTGACTGACTGTAGGGGGCAGTGCTCATCTCCATTTCTAAGCCGAAGAGCCAGCGTTTATCCAAGGACACATTTCCGTGGTCATGTGACCAGCATGACTATATGCCAAGGCCGAAGTGGTCCCTATTTATCTACTCACATTTTTATGTGCTTTCGAACTGCTAGGTTGGCAGGAACTGGGACAAGCTACGGGAGTTCACTCCGTCGCATTGTCTCAAACTGCCAACCTTCCGGTCAGCAAGCTCAGCAACAGCAGTTTAACCCGCAGTGCCACCACATCCATTACTTTCCAATATCCCTTCTCAATTTTGCATGCAGGAGTCCATGAGATTCATCTTTGCTTGTAGACACTGGAAGCAAACGCTTGGTAGTGGTTCAGTTCGGATGCCTGCTGTCCTCCCTTCTATTCTACAGTACACTAAATGATCATGCCCTTGTTCATTCAGGCCATGCACCAAGTGGTTTTTCACTTGATGCATGCACCACCTCCTCTAATCGTGCCATTCTAATAAAAGCTCTGGTTAGCTTCACTAATCTGAATTGGCTTTGTTTCATTCTATGCCCATTCTATGACCACAATTAAGGGTGCTTATCGTTCTGTCCCTCGTGCTGCCCTCGGTCGTTCTGACCACTGCCTGATTTTTCTTATTCCAACTTATAAACAGAAACTGAAAGCTGTTAAGCCAGTGGTTAAGACAGTTAAGCATTGGACTGAGGACGCTAAGGTAAAGCTGCAGGCTTGTTTTGACTGCACTGATTGGAATATGTTCGAGTCTGTTTCCAATAACCTAGACGAACTTACTGAAACTATAACATCTTATATTAAGTTTTGTGAAGACTTATGTGTTCCTACTAAGACCGTGCGTGTCTATAACAATAACAAAGCCTGGTTTACAGCAAGGCTTAAGAAATTTCGACATGCCAAAGAGGTAGCTTATAGGAATGGAGACAGAACCCTGTATAATCAGGCTAGAAATATACTGAATAAGGAAATTCGAGCGGCAAAAAGAACGTACAGTGACAAGTTGAAGACACAAATGGAAAATCATGACTCTGCTACTCTCTGGAGGAACTTACAGAACATTACGGGTTATAAGAAAACATCTTCCCCGGTTCTGGAAAACCAGAAGTTGGCAGAGGACCTAAATGAGTTCTACTGCAGATTTGAAACACCATCATCCATACCTGCTGTAAACCATTTGGGTTCAGAAGTGTTAAAAACCGTCTCTTCTACTGTTGTTCCTGTATCTCAGGAACCTACTTCTTTGGTGTTTTGTGAAAAAGACGTGCGTGATCTTCTTCAGATACAAAAGGTCAGGAAAGCTCCGGGAGCAGATGGGGTGACTCCCTTTTGTTTGAAAGTGTGCGCTGTACAACTAGCGCCTATCTTAACACGGATTTTTAACAGCTCGTTGGAGTTGTGTAGTGTCCCTACATGTTTTAAAACCTCCATCATTACCCCAGTACCTAAGAAAGCTTCTATTAGCGGACTGAACGACTACAGACCTATCGCCTTAACATCTGTGGTGATGAAAGTCTTTGAGAGATTGGTGCTGGCCTATTTGAAGGACATCACTGATCCTTTGTTAGACCCTCTTCAGTTTGCATATCGGTCTAACAGATCAGTAGATGATACCGTCAATATGGCTATGCACTACATCCTACAACATCTGGATTCCTCAGGGTCGTATGCAAGGGTTCTTTTTGTCGACTTCAGTTCCGCGTTCAATACAATTGTACCATCTAAATTGTATCTCAAATTGATTCAACTAAAGGTACCCATTTCTGTTTGTAAATGGATACATAGCTTTCTGGTAGACAGGAAACAGCAAGTGAGACTGGGGAAAACAACATCTAATATCCGTACAGTCAGTATGGGAGCCCCCCAAGGGTGTGTACTTTCCCCACTGCTTTTCTCCTTATATACGAACGACTGTATTTCCACGAATCCCTCTGTTAAGATTCTAAAGTTTGCAGATGATACGACGGTCATTGGACTTATTAAGAACGGTGACGAGTCGGCATACAGACGGGAAGTTGAGCATCTTGTTGCATGGTGCAACAGTAACAGCTTAGTGCTCAACCTACAGAAAACGGTGGAGATGGTAGTGGACTTTCGGAAACACCCCCCTTGTATACTCCCACTTTCCGTCTTAGGCAGCACGGTCTCTGTAGTGGAGTCGTTTAGGTTCTTGGGCTCTGTACTCTCTCGGGATCTGAAATGGTCAATCAACATTGATGGCATTATTAAAAAAGCTCACCAGCGTCTGTACTTCCTACGACAACTTCGGAAATTCAATCTGCCTCGTGAGCTCCTTGTCCAATTTTACAGAGGCATTATCGAATCTGTCCTCTGCTCTTCCATAACTGTTTGGTACGGTTCGGCAACCAAACTGGACAAGAACAGGCTTCAGAGGACTGTCCGAACTGCTGGAAAGATAATCAGAGCTGATCTGCCATCAATGGAAGAGTTGTACATTGCACGGGCTAAAAAGAGAGCGGAAAAGATCGCGGCAGATTCACGACATCCTGGCCACAACTTGTTTAATCTTCTCTCCTCTGGTCGGCGATATAAGACACTGTACACTAAAACATCGAGGCACAAAAATAGTTTTTTTCCCTGTGCCATCAAACTGCTGAACTTGTAACCATCTGACGCGACTGGGAGTTGAGGCAACTGGTGTTTGCAGAATTTGTTCTTAATTGTCTTGTGTATTCTTTGTTTATGGTGTGTGTGTAGTGTTTTTAAGTGTGGCCGGTAGCCATATTAAATTCTGGGTATGGTCTACATACCTGGCCAGTAAATAAATAATAATAATAATAATAATAATAATAATAATAATAATAATAATAATGTCCTTTAGAAACTTGTAAGCCATTAACACCTCTCTGCTCATTTCTGCTTCTGAGATATATTCAGATTATATTGAAGAAAGAGGGTGCTTTCAACAATATAATTGCTCCATCACCACAGAAAAACGTATCTCCACTGGGTGATTTTCAGTCAGATATCTGGCTCAATTTGAATCACTGTAGCCTACTTGTCTTGGACTGTCACTGATTGACAACTTTCAGGAATCTATCTGCTCTCTTAACTGCAGTCCAGAATCTTTTAAAGAATAAACTGGTTTATCCATACAGGAGTAGCAATGCCTGATCTGGTTATGATATTCAGAGTGCAATCCTTACCTGGAGTTAGGCCAGCACAGTTAGGACAGCAAAGTTTGAATGGCGCAAAAGCCACCGTAAAGCATGTTTTGACCACTCTTGGAGTTAGGGAGGATGACCCACATCTGGGTGCTGGGCTCTTTGACTCCAAGAATGGTCCAAACATACTTTATGGTGTCCCTTGTGCCGGTCAAACTTTGCTGGCCTAACTCCAGGTTAGGATTGCACTCTCAAATACAGCAGTTTTCCTATAGTTGTCCTGTGCTGGCTGCTGTTTGGCAAGGATTACGTTTTGACCTTGTTATAGAAAGAGTGTTTTAATTGGCATAGTCATTGGGCTGGCATTTTTGAGTGTTAAGAGACTCTGGCAACTTTGTAGTCTTTTGACTTTGGCTAAAAAAATAACTGCCATCTTTTTCTTTCTCAGTTTAGTGGCTAAGTAGCAGGTGATACTTCCCAGTGCTTTTATTTCTACTTTGTTTAGGTGGAATACAGCACCTTTACACCTTTTAATGCTTTCGTAACATACAATAAGACCATCAAAATAGGCCAAAAGTCCATTTCCCACATGGGACATATATAAGCATGGGTACATAAGCATGGGTCTGTCCCACCCTGAACAAAGCCTTGCTATCTTGGAATTTGATGTAGGTTTTTGTTCCAGGCCCTGGCTGCCTGCTTAGGCAATATAGCCCCTTTCAAAGCTTGCACATGAGATGCATTTATTTGCTATTGGTGAAGCCTGGCGGCTGTTTCATGTAGAACTATTATTTTGCCGTGCAGAAAAAAGGAATTTAATTTTATATTCATATTTATATGGTCCATAGTTATATCTGCAAAAAAATGCTAAAATATAATTAGTCATATTGTTTGCTCATTTAAGAGTACAGTTCAAAATCATATCATTATGAGCAAACACACGCCTCTGAAACAAGCAACATTACCTCCTACTTTCATCTCATTCTAAGCTCATTGGATGAACTGGTCAGACCTTAAAAACATTCTAAGTTGGCAGCTCTGAGCAGTCACACAGCAATAGGGTCACAATTTGTAGAAAAACTATTAGCCTGTTTGAGCACAGCTGCTTTTCTGGAATTCTGAACTGCAAACTTTCCTGTTTACTGCCTATTCGTACTCAAAAACAAGGATAGTTGTTCTGTGTGTACTGCTGACAACCAACTCAGGCCTCAGAAATAAAACCTCATGCCAATGTTTACTGATTTCACTGTCAAGCAAATAACCATCTAGATTCTAGCAGCAGTAATCAGAAATAAACAGCAGTGACCTGGAGAAATATCAGCAGTACTGAAGTCTCCTGCAATAATGGTTATCTGAATACTCCACTACAGATCCACTTCCTCATTTGTAAAGTATTTCCAACAGTGACTACACCATGGGAGCATGGTAGAGCAGCAGCCTGAACTGCCTGGGCGCTGCAGTAGCCAAACAGCTAGGGGTCTCCTAGGGAGAATCAAGAATCCCCTTCTCCTAGAATCCCCTTCTCCTAGGGAAAGCCTTACCTCCCACAATGGGACTCCTCGACACTCCGCTGGCTATTTTGCCAGCGGAGAATCAAGCAGCCCCATATCAGGCTGCTTAGCCTGAGGTGGGGGGATAAGATGCAGTGGTGTCCTCCGGTCCCACCCCCACTCTGCCCCTCCCCCTGCCCAGTTCCACCCTTCCCACCCACCCAAAAAGCACGCACCATCGGCAACAGTAAAACTCACCACTTGCCAGCTCCATGTGGGAACTTCCAGGCGCACTGGGCCAGCAGGAGCAGTAATGGCATACCTGAAGGCACCTTTATGCATCAGCGCAAGCGATACACTCATACTGCCCATGCTGCGCCCAATAGGATTGGGCCCCAAGTCGGTATAAAGACTTCAACTCCTTTTTTTTTTTTTAAGTTATCATGGATGGAATCCATTGTGCAAAATAAATTCTTGTTACCCATAACAAGAACTTACTAGAGGGGTCCATATTTTATTCCATATAATATAACTTCTTTCATATCCAGTTATTTATTATGCATATCTTTTGCATTAAATACATCCTTCAAAAGGTACAGATAAGCCTGGTTCAGCATCAATGTTTTGCTCTGTCTTACTTTAAAAAAAATTTGTTGATAGAACTAAGTTGTCCATTGGTTATTATAAGCCAACAGGAAAATCTGGTAGAAGCAAAATTTTCAATGGTCTGCACCAGCAACAAGAACAAGAAAACCAGAGTCTAACTTGAGTGCAGGAGGACTTGATCCCAAATACGCAAAACAATGCTAGGCAGCTAACATTCAGCATAACCAACCATTGGAAGCAAGAGTTGTGTGTGTCAGGAAGAAGGCAGAAAAGAATGTCAGGATTGCCAATAGGTCCTAAACTGGATGCCTGTGGAAATTCAGGCAGGGAGATCCTATGTACCACTGCCAGCTACAGTCATCAAAGGAACATGCAAGGAACCAGCCATATAAGCAAGGGAGCCTCTTTTCACCAACAAGTCAGAGCAAGTGAGGTGACAGTCCCGATCTTGAATAAAGGCAGCTTTAAAAACTATTTATTTGTTATAAATAATTTGTAAATAATTTGTCAGTTATTTATTTGTATAGTGCTTTGCAACAAAAAGGCTAAGAGCAGCATGCATAGCAAAGGAATAAGAAGATGATTCCCTGACCCAAGGGAGCTCCCAATTTGAAACACACACACACACACACACACACACACACACACACACACACACACA
>JAJKFI010036373.1:0-11221 GCA_029204185.1 Lerista edwardsae
AATAAGTGTCATTGTTCGGGGCAGAAAGGAGGCAGAACTGGGGGGGGCAGGGCCAGAGCGGGGGTGGGACCAGCAGTGGCCTCTACCACTGGATTCTATTCTCTATGTCAGGTCATGCGACCTCAGGTCTGTGCCAGCCAAATAGTCGTCCAGACTTGAGGAGGCCCATTGGCGGCCCAGGGTCCTTACCTGGGGGAAGGGGGTGATTGTCCCCTTTTCCCAAGGTGCCTCCTACGGCTGCTGTAGCATCTATAGGGTGAAAATGTAGCCGTTTTGCTACCACTGATCCTACAGACGCACAGCACCATAGGGCTGGGCTGTAACTCAATCACTAACTCAGTGGTTTGCCACAACACATTGGTGTGCTGCAAATGATCGTAGGTGTGCCACGGAAGTTTGAGGAGGATCGTTTATTAGCAGGGCCATTGGGGATTTGTGCACTCTGGGGCTTCCCCAGGCTCAGAATGCCTTTTAAAAGCATTTAAACTTCAGGTTTTGCAAAAGAACAACCCGGAAGTGATTTTTTACCTCTAACGCTCCTTCTGAGGCCCACAGAGGCCACGGGCAGATGTCGGCAGCCTCTGAGGGCTCAGAACACTCTCCAGAGGTGCAGGGAGTACAGCTCCCCTTGCCTCCGAAGGGTCCAGGTCAGCCCACTCCGTGGGTGTAGGGAGACCCGTAGATGCTGAAATCTGCAAGTTCTGAAACCACAGTAAACACAGGCTGACTGGAGTTCAAAACAGTTAAATACCTCTCTATATTAGGCGTGTGCGCCAAGGCCAAACTTGTTTTTAACTTGTGTTAATATTATTGAATAAGTAGATGTGTGCTTTTTTGTTTTTTGTTTTAGCATATTTCATTTTTTGATTAAAAAAAAATGAAGTGCAGAAAGTGGGGTTATGCCTTTTTTTATTCCAAGGGTGCATTTTGTATACATGTACTAGGTAGGTGAAATGGGTGGTATCGCGTCAGGAGATGCAGCTGCATGCATGCAGACATGTTAGAGAACGGGTTTGTTTTTTCACAGATTTTGCAGATGTTGGGGTTGTTACAAATGAGAAGTGCAGAAAGTGATGTTATGTTTTTTTATTTCATTATCACAAAAAAAAAACCCACCTCTAGAGATATAAAATGAACACAAAAGTGCTCTAATTTAATATTGGATATATTACATACACCTTTTGAGGTCTATTTAATATATTCTTATAAGACTCTTGCCCCACATTGTTTACATGACTTATAAGAAATGATGACCCCAGTACTCAAGAACCATGTGCATATTATTTTTTTCATCCTGGGTCTATTTGTCAGGGAAGGGTCTGCATCTTCAACTATATGCTTTATAAATATCTAGGTATTCTTTGGAGCATTTTGAAAATTTGAGGCAGTTTGCACAGTCTGAATTTTTATAATTGACACATAAATTTTCTTAAGTGATTAGGGTAGATACAACCTAAACACAAAAAATTTACCAGGCTATAGATCAAACTTTAATAAGATTTTGGAATAAAAATGTTTGGAAGAGGCTCTTCCAAGGTGGTATTTAACAGGTTGCAGTGAACTCAACAGGAATAATATTTTTCTGTTCCAATTATATATAAATTTTTTAAAATTACTTTTCCAAAAACAGCCTACAGAACACTTTTTAGGTTAATAAGGCCAGAAGCAATTCAATGCTACGTTTTCATGCTTAGTATTCTCAGACTAATTCTGTTTTGGTTTAAGGCTTGGCCAAAATAACCCCTAACTGAAGTAAAATTAAATTGCAAGTTTACATGTGGTCGTATTTTTATAAATTCATGAAAAGTAAATATTGAGGGCTTCAAATGAGAGTATGAGTGAGCAGAGCTGCCACCAACAGCTGTCCAGGTTGGGGGAATTCCACAAGAAGAACATTAAAAGCATTTTGTTTTCCAAAACAGGATTGTGTGTTTGTTTTTTTCATTATTTTTTTTAAGTGAAGCTCTCCAAACAAGCTGCCAAAATAAAAGGGAAACTTCACATTCTGCTGCTTGATCGCTATTAAACTAAATGTACCAAGGAATGAGACATCTGACTGTCTTTTCGAAAACCATAGGACTTAAATCAAACTGTGAAGTTCAACAAGTGTTAAGTATTTGCAGAACAAATTTGGATAAAGTGCTTGGAAGATAAACAAAACTCAAAATCCCCCATTTGAATTAATGTCAGGGGCAACAGGTGTTTGACTTTTTTTGTCCATTCACTCACAATTCCTTCTTTCTATTATTGCTTTGCTGCAAATTCTTAATGTCCATTGTTCTTTTGAGTGCTTTCTCTAGTGGGTGGAGAACTAAGGAGGGGATTAAGAGATGTGGCTGTTCATCATCATTAATTAAAGTAGAAAGATTGAGGTATATTGGCAGACAGTAGATATATTTAGAAGCATGTGTATACACATCTACCACCTGCTCAAATCACCACCTGCTCAGTACCACCATGCATCTGATGGAGACTATTGCCGACAAAAGATTCTTGTTACAATGAACAAGTTAAACTGCAAGTTGTTGGTTCTGTCTCTCTATCTAATCATGGAGCACCTTCTCTTTGTTTATATTTTGAAACCCAACAAATTAAACCCTGGCCCTTTCATGAGAAAATGAAAATTTTCATGCTGGTCTCATGACAATGAACCAGCCTCTTAGAAAAACCTACAGTCTAACAGTTGCCTCTCACCAAGCGCACCTTCCATAATATATTTCCCTCCATGCACGTATGTGGCAGGAGTTAAGGAATATTTTTGTCTTCACTCACAGTGAAGTCTTGTTTCAATGGACTCATATGGAGGGTGTTGGTGAATGCTGAAAGTCCATTAAATCCAAACTCACTGAAGTCAACTGAGGCATGCATATGCAAAAGATAAATGACTAGCTTTTAACACAGCAGAAAACATCCACTGTTTCTGAAGTATGTTAAATCGAGGTCCATTAAATTGAGGGCTCACTGTACATTTAGTCCGTTTCTGTCCCATTTATCCTTACAAATTACCAAACCAGAACGGAGCGGTTACAAACCTACTTCCCCCCAGTGAATTGTCTCAAACTTACTAGTGATCCCAAACCCTAACCTCCAGATCACCAAGAATACCAATGCAAAATTTCATTTCCAAAAGAGTCATTCTGAAAAGAAAATAAGCTTTTTCTAGGAAGGAGGAGGGAGTGAAAACCACCCACCTGTGAAAAATGCTCCAATCTAATTTTGAGCATAGAAATGTTGATTCCCATGGTAGTAGATAACCATCTTCAGAACTATCTGTAGAACTATTATCAGTGCACAGTCAGAGTAAATATATGCTGAAATTTCATTTCCCTTTTGTTATTTCCCAAAATGCATATATTTGTTAATGTATTTTCCTCTCTATATTTTACCATTAAAAATACCCTATTTGCTTATGTATCCTAGAGTGGAACAATTCAGTGAGCTCAGATATAGCCAATGTGAAAACCATATGCTGGGAATGGGGCATGGGTTATAATACATACTGCATAAAACTATACATTCTTGAGTTACATTATTTTCCTGAAAAAAAATAAGGTTAGCCTGGAAAGACCATGAGGTTGGAAAGATCAGAGAGTGAGGTTAAAAGGGTAAAGAGGTTGTATATGGAATGCATTCTCTTTAGTGATAGCTTTAAGGACAACCCTATTTAGGTAGGCATCTCATTTGATAGGATCTTGTAGCAAGTAAATCACCTATGTGGTATATCCCAGAGGAGCAGACTTTAGTCAGAATCCACAAGATCCTGCTTCAAAGGAAGTACAGGCATGTCCCAGTATCCACTGATTTGGTATCCACAGTTTCAGTTATCCACAAATACAATGTATACTGGGATAGCGGAACATTAAACAAATCTCTTTTTTTTAACCTTGTTGCAGTAGTGCCACTGCTGTTCCCCTGTCTTTAAAAAGGCACCCCCACTATCCATGGCTTCCTGTATCCACAGGAGGGTCCGGAACAGAACCCCAGCGGATAATGGGGTATGCCTGTATCAACTAGCCTTCAGTGAAAGCTGTGGGGCAGATCAGCCATACATCTGTAATGGAAGCAGCACATAGCTTCCATTACAATGTTGCTTTGCACCACAAAAAGGTAGACATAGCAGCAACAGCAGTGGCACAATATCTTTGGTTTGCCAACAACTCCATACCCAGTGGCCATTGAGTTTGGGCTTTGCCAGACTGAACTCTGCAGTATGGCAGTAAGCAGTAGCAGTGATGTTTAAGTCCCCCCCACCGGTCTCTGACGCTCTCCCTTCCCTTCACTCTCCCTTCCCTTCGCTCTGCCTTTCAGCCAGCTTTCAGCTCTCCAGAGCTCAGTGATGTGCATTCCTGATGGCAACAGTAACACTTGATCCCATAGGTGTCCCTCTTCACCCCTGCGCAGTGTCTTTTCTAGTGGCTGTTGCTGGTGGTGTTCTGCATTTCTTTTAGATTGTGAGCCCTTTTGGGACAGGGAGCCATTTAACTTTATTATCATTATTTTTATTAGCTTGTAATAATTAGCTTGACCTTTGTGTTGAAAAGCAGTATATAAATACTGTTGGTTGGTTGGTTGGTTGGTCTTCACATTGTAGAGAAAAAAAGTAGAGGGAATATTGGTATCAACTCCCTCCTCAAGCAAGTAGGTTTAAACAAGAGCTTCCTATCAGATAACAAGGCAAGAACTACATGGCACAGCACAATCATAATTCAGCTGAAGCCAATGCCTAGACGACCACATTACATCTCTCCTTCAGCATTTTTAGAATAATGCAATGAATCTTCAATAATAGTGACCACTACTGTAGTTGATGTGTTAGAAAAAAGGATATACATAGGTATAAATTAAGCAGAACAATATCATGGAAGTTCCTTTTTCCACTTGGTTCCAGCTAACCCCAGCTAGTTTGCTACTAACAATAAACCAGGAGCAGAGGCAGTAAAAAGGTGTCAAAGAAAAATATTGTACATATGATGTGCAAACATAATACCTCTCTGATAATACATCTCAGGTCCTAATCTTTGGAATAGAGAATCCCTTTGCAAGGGTATATGAGATGGCATAGCATGGCTGATACCACGAGGCCAGTCAGAGACAGAGAGAGCAGCTACATGTTGGAAGGTCAGAAGAAGCGAGAGATAACTGGGGAAGGAAGAAGCCAGGCAGAGACACACATCCACAAGTCAAAGAGGACAAAAGTAAAGATCTGGGACAGGTAGCATGTGAGTCATCTGTCTCCTGGACAATACACTAGTGTCCTGCAGATGGTGGTGGACCTACTTTCTAATAAAGGTAAAGGTTTCCCCACTACCGAATGGTCTAGTCGTGACTGACTGTAGGGGGCAGTGCTCATCTCCATTTCTAAGCCGAAGAGCCAGCGTTTATCCAAGGACACATTTCCGTGGTCATGTGACCAGCATGACTATATGCCAAGGCCGAAGTGGTCCCTATTTATCTACTCACATTTTTATGTGCTTTCGAACTGCTAGGTTGGCAGGAACTGGGACAAGCTACGGGAGTTCACTCCGTCGCATTGTCTCAAACTGCCAACCTTCCGGTCAGCAAGCTCAGCAACAGCAGTTTAACCCGCAGTGCCACCACATCCATTACTTTCCAATATCCCTTCTCAATTTTGCATGCAGGAGTCCATGAGATTCATCTTTGCTTGTAGACACTGGAAGCAAACGCTTGGTAGTGGTTCAGTTCGGATGCCTGCTGTCCTCCCTTCTATTCTACAGTACACTAAATGATCATGCCCTTGTTCATTCAGGCCATGCACCAAGTGGTTTTTCACTTGATGCATGCACCACCTCCTCTAATCGTGCCATTCTAATAAAAGCTCTGGTTAGCTTCACTAATCTGAATTGGCTTTGTTTCATTCTATGCCCATTCTATGACCACAATTAAGGGTGCTTATCGTTCTGTCCCTCGTGCTGCCCTCGGTCGTTCTGACCACTGCCTGATTTTTCTTATTCCAACTTATAAACAGAAACTGAAAGCTGTTAAGCCAGTGGTTAAGACAGTTAAGCATTGGACTGAGGACGCTAAGGTAAAGCTGCAGGCTTGTTTTGACTGCACTGATTGGAATATGTTCGAGTCTGTTTCCAATAACCTAGACGAACTTACTGAAACTATAACATCTTATATTAAGTTTTGTGAAGACTTATGTGTTCCTACTAAGACCGTGCGTGTCTATAACAATAACAAAGCCTGGTTTACAGCAAGGCTTAAGAAATTTCGACATGCCAAAGAGGTAGCTTATAGGAATGGAGACAGAACCCTGTATAATCAGGCTAGAAATATACTGAATAAGGAAATTCGAGCGGCAAAAAGAACGTACAGTGACAAGTTGAAGACACAAATGGAAAATCATGACTCTGCTACTCTCTGGAGGAACTTACAGAACATTACGGGTTATAAGAAAACATCTTCCCCGGTTCTGGAAAACCAGAAGTTGGCAGAGGACCTAAATGAGTTCTACTGCAGATTTGAAACACCATCATCCATACCTGCTGTAAACCATTTGGGTTCAGAAGTGTTAAAAACCGTCTCTTCTACTGTTGTTCCTGTATCTCAGGAACCTACTTCTTTGGTGTTTTGTGAAAAAGACGTGCGTGATCTTCTTCAGATACAAAAGGTCAGGAAAGCTCCGGGAGCAGATGGGGTGACTCCCTTTTGTTTGAAAGTGTGCGCTGTACAACTAGCGCCTATCTTAACACGGATTTTTAACAGCTCGTTGGAGTTGTGTAGTGTCCCTACATGTTTTAAAACCTCCATCATTACCCCAGTACCTAAGAAAGCTTCTATTAGCGGACTGAACGACTACAGACCTATCGCCTTAACATCTGTGGTGATGAAAGTCTTTGAGAGATTGGTGCTGGCCTATTTGAAGGACATCACTGATCCTTTGTTAGACCCTCTTCAGTTTGCATATCGGTCTAACAGATCAGTAGATGATACCGTCAATATGGCTATGCACTACATCCTACAACATCTGGATTCCTCAGGGTCGTATGCAAGGGTTCTTTTTGTCGACTTCAGTTCCGCGTTCAATACAATTGTACCATCTAAATTGTATCTCAAATTGATTCAACTAAAGGTACCCATTTCTGTTTGTAAATGGATACATAGCTTTCTGGTAGACAGGAAACAGCAAGTGAGACTGGGGAAAACAACATCTAATATCCGTACAGTCAGTATGGGAGCCCCCCAAGGGTGTGTACTTTCCCCACTGCTTTTCTCCTTATATACGAACGACTGTATTTCCACGAATCCCTCTGTTAAGATTCTAAAGTTTGCAGATGATACGACGGTCATTGGACTTATTAAGAACGGTGACGAGTCGGCATACAGACGGGAAGTTGAGCATCTTGTTGCATGGTGCAACAGTAACAGCTTAGTGCTCAACCTACAGAAAACGGTGGAGATGGTAGTGGACTTTCGGAAACACCCCCCTTGTATACTCCCACTTTCCGTCTTAGGCAGCACGGTCTCTGTAGTGGAGTCGTTTAGGTTCTTGGGCTCTGTACTCTCTCGGGATCTGAAATGGTCAATCAACATTGATGGCATTATTAAAAAAGCTCACCAGCGTCTGTACTTCCTACGACAACTTCGGAAATTCAATCTGCCTCGTGAGCTCCTTGTCCAATTTTACAGAGGCATTATCGAATCTGTCCTCTGCTCTTCCATAACTGTTTGGTACGGTTCGGCAACCAAACTGGACAAGAACAGGCTTCAGAGGACTGTCCGAACTGCTGGAAAGATAATCAGAGCTGATCTGCCATCAATGGAAGAGTTGTACATTGCACGGGCTAAAAAGAGAGCGGAAAAGATCGCGGCAGATTCACGACATCCTGGCCACAACTTGTTTAATCTTCTCTCCTCTGGTCGGCGATATAAGACACTGTACACTAAAACATCGAGGCACAAAAATAGTTTTTTTCCCTGTGCCATCAAACTGCTGAACTTGTAACCATCTGACGCGACTGGGAGTTGAGGCAACTGGTGTTTGCAGAATTTGTTCTTAATTGTCTTGTGTATTCTTTGTTTATGGTGTGTGTGTAGTGTTTTTAAGTGTGGCCGGTAGCCATATTAAATTCTGGGTATGGTCTACATACCTGGCCAGTAAATAAATAATAATAATAATAATAATAATAATAATAATAATAATAATAATAATGTCCTTTAGAAACTTGTAAGCCATTAACACCTCTCTGCTCATTTCTGCTTCTGAGATATATTCAGATTATATTGAAGAAAGAGGGTGCTTTCAACAATATAATTGCTCCATCACCACAGAAAAACGTATCTCCACTGGGTGATTTTCAGTCAGATATCTGGCTCAATTTGAATCACTGTAGCCTACTTGTCTTGGACTGTCACTGATTGACAACTTTCAGGAATCTATCTGCTCTCTTAACTGCAGTCCAGAATCTTTTAAAGAATAAACTGGTTTATCCATACAGGAGTAGCAATGCCTGATCTGGTTATGATATTCAGAGTGCAATCCTTACCTGGAGTTAGGCCAGCACAGTTAGGACAGCAAAGTTTGAATGGCGCAAAAGCCACCGTAAAGCATGTTTTGACCACTCTTGGAGTTAGGGAGGATGACCCACATCTGGGTGCTGGGCTCTTTGACTCCAAGAATGGTCCAAACATACTTTATGGTGTCCCTTGTGCCGGTCAAACTTTGCTGGCCTAACTCCAGGTTAGGATTGCACTCTCAAATACAGCAGTTTTCCTATAGTTGTCCTGTGCTGGCTGCTGTTTGGCAAGGATTACGTTTTGACCTTGTTATAGAAAGAGTGTTTTAATTGGCATAGTCATTGGGCTGGCATTTTTGAGTGTTAAGAGACTCTGGCAACTTTGTAGTCTTTTGACTTTGGCTAAAAAAATAACTGCCATCTTTTTCTTTCTCAGTTTAGTGGCTAAGTAGCAGGTGATACTTCCCAGTGCTTTTATTTCTACTTTGTTTAGGTGGAATACAGCACCTTTACACCTTTTAATGCTTTCGTAACATACAATAAGACCATCAAAATAGGCCAAAAGTCCATTTCCCACATGGGACATATATAAGCATGGGTACATAAGCATGGGTCTGTCCCACCCTGAACAAAGCCTTGCTATCTTGGAATTTGATGTAGGTTTTTGTTCCAGGCCCTGGCTGCCTGCTTAGGCAATATAGCCCCTTTCAAAGCTTGCACATGAGATGCATTTATTTGCTATTGGTGAAGCCTGGCGGCTGTTTCATGTAGAACTATTATTTTGCCGTGCAGAAAAAGGAATTTAATTTTATATTCATATTTATATGGTCCATAGTTATATCTGCAAAAAATGCTAAAATATAATTAGTCATATTGTTTGCTCATTTAAGAGTACAGTTCAAAATCATATCATTATGAGCAAACACACGCCTCTGAAACAAGCAACATTACCTCCTACTTTCATCTCATTCTAAGCTCATTGGATGAACTGGTCAGACCTTAAAAACATTCTAAGTTGGCAGCTCTGAGCAGTCACACAGCAATAGGGTCACAATTTGTAGAAAAACTATTAGCCTGTTTGAGCACAGCTGCTTTTCTGGAATTCTGAACTGCAAACTTTCCTGTTTACTGCCTATTCGTACTCAAAAACAAGGATAGTTGTTCTGTGTGTACTGCTGACAACCAACTCAGGCCTCAGAAATAAAACCTCATGCCAATGTTTACTGATTTCACTGTCAAGCAAATAACCATCTAGATTCTAGCAGCAGTAATCAGAAATAAACAGCAGTGACCTGGAGAAATATCAGCAGTACTGAAGTCTCCTGCAATAATGGTTATCTGAATACTCCACTACAGATCCACTTCCTCATTTGTAAAGTATTTCCAACAGTGACTACACCATGGGAGCATGGTAGAGCAGCAGCCTGAACTGCCTGGGCGCTGCAGTAGCCAAACAGCTAGGGGTCTCCTAGGGAGAATCAAGAATCCCCTTCTCCTAGAATCCCCTTCTCCTAGGGAAAGCCTTACCTCCCACAATGGGACTCCTCGACACTCCGCTGGCTATTTTGCCAGCGGAGAATCAAGCAGCCCCATATCAGGCTGCTTAGCCTGAGGTGGGGGGATAAGATGCAGTGGTGTCCTCCGGTCCCACCCCCACTCTGCCCCTCCCCCTGCCCAGTTCCACCCTTCCCACCCACCCAAAAAGCACGCACCATCGGCAACAGTAAAACTCACCACTTGCCAGCTCCATGTGGGAACTTCCAGGCGCACTGGGCCAGCAGGAGCAGTAATGGCATACCTGAAGGCACCTTTATGCATCAGCGCAAGCGATACACTCATACTGCCCATGCTGCGCCCAATAGGATTGGGCCCCAAGTCGGTATAAAGACTTCAACTCCTTTTTTTTTTTAAGTTATCATGGATGGAATCCATTGTGCAAAATAAATTCTTGTTACCCATAACAAGAACTTACTAGAGGGGTCCATATTTTATTCCATATAATATAACTTCTTTCATATCCAGTTATTTATTATGCATATCTTTTGCATTAAATACATCCTTCAAAAGGTACAGATAAGCCTGGTTCAGCATCAATGTTTTGCTCTGTCTTACTTTAAAAAAAATTTGTTGATAGAACTAAGTTGTCCATTGGTTATTATAAGCCAACAGGAAAATCTGGTAGAAGCAAAATTTTCAATGGTCTGCACCAGCAACAAGAACAAGAAAACCAGAGTCTAACTTGAGTGCAGGAGGACTTGATCCCAAATACGCAAAACAATGCTAGGCAGCTAACATTCAGCATAACCAACCATTGGAAGCAAGAGTTGTGTGTGTCAGGAAGAAGGCAGAAAAGAATGTCAGGATTGCCAATAGGTCCTAAACTGGATGCCTGTGGAAATTCAGGCAGGGAGATCCTATGTACCACTGCCAGCTACAGTCATCAAAGGAACATGCAAGGAACCAGCCATATAAGCAAGGGAGCCTCTTTTCACCAACAAGTCAGAGCAAGTGAGGTGACAGTCCCGATCTTGAATAAAGGCAGCTTTAAAAACTATTTATTTGTTATAAATAATTTGTAAATAATTTGTCAGTTATTTATTTGTATAGTGCTTTGCAACAAAAAGGCTAAGAGCAGCATGCATAGCAAAGGAATAAGAAGATGATTCCCTGACCCAAGGGAGCTCCCAATTTGAAACACACACACACACACACACACACACACACACACACACACACACACA
>JAJKFI010036374.1:0-23410 GCA_029204185.1 Lerista edwardsae
ACACACACACACACACACACACACACACACACACACACACACACACAAGCCACCAGCAACAAATGATAGTATGAATAGGGGCAGTTGCTCTTCCCTAAGTAAATATGAGAGCCACCACTTTTTCTTTTTTTAATTGTATCCTACCTTTCTCCCTTTGGAGACTCAAGGAAACTCACATGTACCAAATAGAAACAATCAATACAATATGCAAAAACTCAAAGGCAGCCATTCCATCCGAATTCTTGAGGTTCACGCTTCAGGTCAAAGCAGCCTCCTGCAGTGGGTTGTATTTTAGTTTGTTTTCAAGAAGAAAAATTATGCCAACCATATGGTGACAGCAAGTCACAAGCAGGGCCTTAAAGACGATACAAGAGAAACATACCAAGAGGTGCCAGGCACATTATTTATTGGAGAGCAGCAAGGGTTATGTCAGAAGCTTTCCAACTCCAGACAAAGCCTGTCTCTGGTTACTGCGGTCAGTTTACAGCCTTGGTTTTCAAGGGCTGCACAGATATTTGACTCCAAACAGGAATTCAGCAAAATTCCAGACAACAGTTCAATATTCAGCTTCAGCTAAACAGCTTCCCACAGCTACACAGAAAAAGTAAAGAATTAGTGAGGATCCTTGGAAATCTACTGCCTTCTCTTCTATTTTATCTAAAATGGAAGGAATACATGCTGACATGAACAATATTCTATCAAATGGTTAAAAAAAATCAAAATCAAAAACAGCCTCCTGCATTAAGAGGAGCTGGTATTCCCATCCCTCAATTTTAAGCTGCAGCATGGCTGACTTAGCAAGGTACTCTATTCTTTCGCTTCAAGTGCCTTTCTAAATGTATTTATATATTTTAAAAGATTTACATTCCACCATTCTTCTTACCAGAAAGGAGCCAAGGTGGCTTACAACTTCATTTAATGCAAACAATATCAATGTAAAAACACAAAACAGCCTTGAGCAAAACAACTGCAAAGCAAAGAACTACCAAGCAGCAGAAATAGTATTCAAGGAGCAAATCCAAAACAAAACAAAGAAGCCTTAAGCCCCCACCAGAAGGCTAAAAAGGAGGATTCAGTTCTGAATTCAATAAATTATACCAATCAACGTGTTAGGGAGGGAGAGATTTTTCTTTTTCAACTGTATCTTACCTTTCTCCCTTTGGAGACTGGGGCACCTCCCTTATGAAGAAAGACTGCAGCGTTTGCAGCTCTTCAGTCTAGAAAAAAGGTGCCTGAGGTGGGGACATGACTGAGACATACAAAATTGTGCATGGGAGGGATAGAGTGGATAGAGGGATGTCCTTTTCCCTCTCTCCCAACACCAGAACCAGGGGACATCCACTAAAATTGAGTATTGGGAGAGTTAGAGTGGATAAAAGGAAATACTTTTTTACCCAGCGAGTAATTTATCTGTGGAACTCCTTGCCACAGGAGGTGGTGATGGCATCTGGCCTAGGTGCCTTTAAAAGGGGACTGGACAGATTTCTGGAGGAAAAGGCCATGATGGTTAGTGCAACCTCCTTACATTAGTAGTAGGCTACTTCAGAATGCCAGGTACAAGGGAGTGGCAACAGGATGCAGGCATCTTGTTGTTTCATGTGCTCCCTGAGGCACCTGGTGGGCCACTGTGAGATACAGGAAGCTGATCTGATTTGGCCTGATCCAGCAGGGCTCTTATGTTCTTATGAGGTCACCTGCAACAGGTTCCTCATGCTTTTTGAGACAGCAACTCAAGCAACTTTCGTAACTGAGCAGAGCCCAAGTCTCCTCATATCACTGGCTTCTGTAGATATGTAGAACTCTGCCAAACAGGGTCCCCAGCTGTACTGTAGCTACTGGGCAAAATTATTATTTTGCTGTTTCCTCATATGATGGGGACAGAGATCACATACCCAGCCATCTTTCTTAACAAGCTCACATCATGAAGGGAGAAAAAGATCCCACATTATCTTTTTCCTCCTCGAACGTTCCTCAATTTTCCTCAGCTTCTTCAACCTCTAAATACATGGAAAGTGGATGTGACTGAGGTCTAGCCTCATTAAAAGCAGCTGCAGCTTAAAAGCAGCTGCAAGGAAGGGGAATCAAAACTGGACCAGAACAGAACCTAGAGCTGTTCTCTTTGTATGCATGCAAGTGTGGTACAGATGGGCCTGTAGGCTTTGCAAGCCAACCCTGGCTCACTCTGTGTGACTCATACTCAGAACCCCCTACCCTAGCAGTACCCTATTTAGGCGTCTTCCTGGTGCATCCTAACCTTCTGAATGAGTTCCCCTTCCAGCCCTTGCTAGAGCTGATAAGCGCATGGGAATCCCAGAAGCATCACCGATCACCAGTTCTCAGAAAGTACAATCTCAACTCAGAATCCAGACTGATTGCGGACAGAACTGTCTTGCTGTTGAAAGAAGAATGCCTGCTCATTGTTCTGGCACGGGGGGGGGGGCGTTGCACTTGAGCAGGCATAAGACTCCTGTGTCAGCCCAGGAATGTTGCAAATGCATTGTAAATCGCATTTGCGATGACTCAGGAGGTGGGGAGACCAGTGCACATCCATGCTCTGCGTTCCCCATGCCACTTCCTGGGCCTATGAAGCCCAGGTAAGGCAGGTGCAGGGAGGTTGGGGAAGGTAGAGGAACGGGAAGGGGGCGGGCAGGCCCATGGGCAGGCCAGCATGGGGAGTGTTGTAGGGCCAGCATCCGGCACTTAGGCCAGATCCAACCCCTCCCCCCCCCGTCCCCAGCATAGTTGCCCCTACACGGGCCGCTCAGAGTTGTGCCAACGATTTTGCTGACACAGCTCTGTGTAGCCCTATCGGGACTGCTGGGGCCAGCAGGACAATGAATTACTCAGGACAATGAATTCCCCTTACTCTATACTAAGCTGTGCTGCATGTCGCTACAACCCTGTGCTGGAGATGGGGGAGGCCACTTTGCCTCCCTGTTCCAGCGAGGGGTTAGGATTGGATTGTAAGAGCAACAGGGGAAAAAAGCACTCTATTTTTAAGAAAAATTGTGGACCAGGTACCAGAAGCTTGAAAAATAGTGAAATAAATCAAACTGGCCATTTTTTTAAAAAAAGATGTTATATCCAAAAAGAAAAGCTTTGCTTAGCTCCCCCTATGCAGGCAATGGTGGGGCGGGGGGGGGGGGCGCAGCCTTGGCTGTACAGGGTAGAAAGCATTTTCTCCATTTGTAAATGAACATTTTTTCCATCTCTTTCTAAGCTGCTTTATGGAATTCTAGATATGTCAGGCGTGTCACTGGGGGCTGACAGTTCTCTGAAGCTGATGGAATCTACAGAATCTTCATGCATATGTTCTTTCTCTCTCTCACACTCACACACACACCCCACTCCCAATGATAACAACCTGTTAAATCAATAAACTTACTATAGTAACAGGTGCTACTTGTGAAGCAATGTCTCTATATGGCTTTCAAAACTTTCACTAAGGAAACAATTGCCAAGGTTTCAAGCCGTGAGCCTTCCTGAGGGATTTGACAAATAAGGGAAAACAGACTCAAGAAAGGAAAGGCAGCTGTTTGGAAATGATCTGCAAAAACATCTGTACTGCACTCCTGAGGAACTTTAAAGGGATAGGACTTTACAGTGAATTTCAGTCTACTGGAAAGAACACTCTCAGACATTAAAAGAACCCACAGGAAGGAGGTCTGACACAGAAGTGTGCCTGTGTTAAAGCCCCCTCTTTAAAAAAAACAAAACACAGGCATTGAAATTCACACTAAAACTGGAGAAACCATTGTAGATAAGTCACCTGTAACATTATAGTACACGTTTGCTGAACCTGTGGCTACATCAACTGCTATTTCCCCCATGTGCAACAGAAGCAGCTGATAAATGAACAAACTGGACACAGTAGTGGCAGTCTTGTCAAATTCAGGATTGTCTCAAGCATGTAAACAGGAGGTCTTGCAAGTTCAATTTTAAAAGCTAAATGGCAAACAGGTGCTGAACGTCAGGAAAACCATCTTTTTCCACCTGTGTCTTTCCTCTGTAGTCTGTTTCCTGAGGTGATTGTCTTCCTCCTTCCCCTCCCTACTTAGCCTCTGCCATCAGAAGTATGCCTGTCTAGGAGAAAAGTAGGAGTGGAGAGGCTAGGTAGGATTGTGAAAAAAGTCAACCACAAGCAAGGATTTGTCACCCCTTACTCACATACTTCCTTTGCTCTTAAAGTTGGGCTTCCAGCTCTCACTTTATATGTGACTGAGGCAGATCCATATTTATGTGCAGTTACTGATTACAGTTCAGTTTTATCACAGGACATGTCACAACATTTCAGTAGTAGTCACGCACCCTATAGTGCGTCTCACAATGTCTGGACAGACATCTTACACCAGCTGCATGAACCAGCATGAACTTTTCCTTAGTCATTATCAAACAGCTTTCCCCCTTTTTAATCTGGGGCAGACTGACATGGCCCTGGATGGATGGGAATACCTGCTCTCACTGGGCAGAATGCGTGTGTTCTTTGATGAAATGGTGAATTCCTTGCAGAGGGTTAGTCGATATATCCAATGAACGCACCACATGGTTACTTCACTCTTTGTCTAGATCACAATTTGATATTTCTAAAGGAATCCCTATTGGTGTGGCTGTAATACATTGGGAGGGGGGAAGGATTGGCACAGAAGATGGATAATGCGAACTTTTGTTTCAGTGCACACCCTCCAGAAGCTTCGGTAGGTCAAAGTTTGAGAATTGTGGAAGTACTGCATACACCCCACTGGAAGCTGCTAGTTGTGTTACCCATAACCACATAGCTACTTTGTTTAAATTCAAAATCCATTTTTCCAGCTCAGTTATATGTATGTGCTTTAGAGGGAGGGAATTCAAGCTTCTGAGGATTAGTAGCTCAATTTATTTTTCAGTAACTAAGTTACCAAAAACTTGTAGCAAGATTGTATTTATTTTCTGAAGAAGGATCCAAGTTGGCAGAGAGGTCTTTGGAAGTACATATTTCTTCACGTTCTCTTGATCTCAGTGTGTGGAGATTCATTTAACAGCTGTTTTATGTACAAGTGTTTTTTCAGGCACATACTCCTGCACTATAAACAGATTTAAAAGGGGGAGGGAAAGCAAATCTTTTTTGCAAATCAAAATGAAATTAGCCACAAGCTGCTTCAATTCTTATCTAATCCTGCAGAAAATAACGGTAGTTTTAAAAACAAGATTTTTGATGTTGTAAAAATGTTTCTACAAATGACTTTTGAGTATGAAAGCCACCATATCACCTCAAAAATTGCCTAACAACTGCATTTGCATATGTACAACACACAAATGCATTAATCACGTGCTACTATAACAAATGATTTTGTTTAAAATAAATATGTATGGCTGATGTTGAAAAAGCAGGCAAAGGATCATGCGCTTAGGTTGTGATGTTGCACACATTTATTTCCCAACAACACTTCCAATGCTAATTTTCTAAACAGTTTTGCAAGCACAAATTCCATCTCCTTCCCAACCCCAACCATCCAAAAAGCATGCTATATGAAAAGCAGGAGTGGGAACATATTCAGCACTGATGGCCACCTATCAAGAGATAGATGGCTGCAGCTAATTTTTATATTTATCTATGCATGCGTGGCATAATTTGCATAACATCTGCATGAACATAGTGTGCCAAGGTACATCTGGTTTGTCTGTTGCATTTACTGTGGTATTCTTATTCTGGTATTGTTTAAAATCCTTCAGTCATCCCTTTAAGATTTTTCTTTTTTTATTTGTATGCCCAACCAAAGAAGGGAAAAACAGTAAACCCGAGATTTTTGTTTTCTTTTTCATGAACTTTTAACCTATAGCTATAGTTCTCTGGGAGAACTATTATATAAAATTTATAGCTATGTTCTTAATAGCTTCATGTGGTACAGAATGATAATGCTGCAGTAATGCAGTCAGAAGCTCTTCCCAAGATCTGAGTTTGAACCGGGTGGAAGTTGGGTTTTCAGGTAGCCAGCTCAGGGTTGACTCAGACTTCCATCCTTCTGAGGTTGGTAAAATGAGTACCCAGCGAGGGACCAGGGAAGGCAATGGCAAACCACCTCGTACATTAACACTGCAATGTGACCTCACCCCCATGAGTCAGTAATGACTCAGTACTTTGCACAGGACTACTTTATAGTTTTCAAACATGTTATCTTTAGTTAGCCCTTCCCAGGTCATTTGCAGGATAATCTCTGTCATAGATCCCCAGTGCATCACAGAAGATGCTAAGATGTGCCCAAGGGCACACATTCTGTTCACAAGGGCTTCTACCCAGGTCTGTTGGGCTTCACTACTGAGAATGTACCCTAGAACAAGCCCAGCACTCCTCCAATTATTCCTCCACATTGCAGAGGAATAATCAGTACAGGCACCTCTTAATTTACATGGTCTTGAGTAACGTGTTTTTGACATCATCAATTTGCAAATTAATATGTAAGTCTAAATTTATGAGGGCAATTTTTGAAATAACAAGTCAATCATTTCCTTGCAAAGACACAAAGATGTTTTATGGGGATTGCCAGCTTTGAAATGCAATTAATTAAGAAAATGCATTGACAGAGCTGCTGCTTACCACTTTCTCAGTTTCCTCATCAGCATCTTTGCTTTCATTCTTTCTCAGCCATCAATAGCTGCTCCTATTTCCAGTAGCCCCCCTCCTCAACCTTCCCCCTATGCCATCTTCGGCAAGCAGAAATCACTAGTTATCAGCACAAGTGTTCAATGACTTTTCCCCATCCCACAGCATTTGCACTGGTTCCTATAAGGAGAACAGTTTTAATTTACATGTTTTTGATACTGGTACAGCCTTCTCACATGCAGTTTTCCCATCCACTGATTTGACTCCGTGTGGAGGGAAGAAAAGTGCCCTTTGTTTAACTTAAACAAGTTCTTTTATTAGCAGTCAGTGTTTTTTTTTAAAGTTTCTCTTACTATGGCAACATGGCTGTAGGCATTCTCCAGAGACTTACAGCAGATCTATAAATTAGCTCTGAGACCTCCTCCCCTGCCCTGGAAGAGGAGGAGAGTATAATTAATCACTTCCGTTTTGCATTTTTTCGCTTCCAGGGCGAAGAGGTCTTATCTCAGAGCAAATGGATAAATTGATACTAATCTGTTTGAAGCCCCCAGAGAATGCCCGCAGCCATGTTGCCATGGTAAGAGAAGTTTTTTCAACAAAGCTAACTGCTAATTAAAGGAACATCTTTGTTTTTTAAATGGGTTTCACTGAACACAGTTTTTGGCATCTGCAAAGGTTCCTGGAAAGGATAAAAAGGCTCCAGATTTCCAAGAATACAATGCCCATGTAAATCGAGAAGTGCCTGTTTTGCAAGACTACCTGCTAAGACAAGTCTGACATATGCAGTTTTCCCTCTCAGGCATGCCTGATTTTTTCTTACTTCTGATTGAGCAGCAAACCATCATCGGCCATTATGTCCAAATCAAGCAAATCATTGTTTGCTTGCAAATCAGGATATTCCAATCTGCAGTTAAAAATGGGCCTGCAAATGTGTATTTGTCCTATATATTTGTCCCTGTTTGCAGACTAACTATGGTTTACACAAATCATAGTTTAGCTTCTTCAAATGCAACAGTAAACCCACAGTTTGTCACAGAGCCATAAGGAGTGAAAGCAGCTCCTGGGGCAAAAACAATATTTTGTGCCCCCCCCCTTTCCAAACTCACCACCAGCACCAGGCTGTATGCTCTCAAGTTGTGATGAGGTCACATCACCACCCATTTCCTAATTTGGAGGCTCTCCAACAAAGAGTTTAAGGAACAAGGCATTCCAATCCACCCTCACTTCCGGTTCCTCCAGGTGTCTTAAGGAGGCACTTGAGTGGAAAGGAGAGTGGAAGCAGCAGAAAAAACAGTATGAAAGAAGTCATACTCAGAAAGAAGTCTACTCAGAAGTAAGTCCCAAGGTTGGCAATGGGTCTTACTCCCAGGTAATTGTGCATAGGATTGTAGACTTAAATGTAAATGTAAATTGATCTGGCTACTGAATGATGGCTGCCTGTTAGCAGTTTGTCCCCTTCCAGCTTTCCTTCCCCCTCACCCCAGTATTTCATGAATAAAATCTATGCACTGCATTGGTTGATTATCATTCTGTTCATTATGCCAAGCAGTTGTCTTTTTATTCTTTTTACTAAGTCTACAATCCTATGCACAATTACCTGGGAGTAAGACCCATTGCCAACAATGGGATTTACTTCTGAGTAGACATCTTTCTGCATATGACTTCTTCCATACCGTTTTCTTTTTTATTGTGGCTACCCTCATTTCCACTCAACTGTGTAAAAGCCTGTGTTCCATCTTCAGCTCCCAAATGTCAAGAGCTTGCAAGCCTATTGGAGAAAATACAGCACCTCTAGCATGCATTTTTCTGAATCCCCAGCTACTCATAGGCATTTCTCTATGCACAATTACCTGAGAGTAAGACCCATTGCCAACAATGGGACTTACTTCTGAGTAGACTTCTTTCTGAGTGTGACTACTTTCATACTGATTCTTCTGTTGCATCCACCCTCCTTTCCACTCAAGTGCCTCCTTACGACACCTGGAGGAACCAGAAGTGAGGGTGGATTGGAATGCCTTGTTCCTTAAACTCTTTGTTGGAGAGCCTCCAAATAAGGAAGTGGGTGGTGACATAACCTCATCACAACTCCAAGAGTTGTTGCATCGCACACAGCCACCCACCCGCTGGTAGTGAATTTGGAAAGGGGGGCACAAAATATTTGCAGGTGCCATTATTTGCATTTTGATATTGCAAAAATTGTGCCCACTTTTTGAACTGCGCCTGGAGAAGCTGCTCCTCAGGCTCCACCCACGATACATCACTGGTTTGCCATAAATCCGATATGAGAGAGGAAAATCATAGTGCTTAAAAGGAGGAGGAGAAGGGAGTGTGCAAGCATAGGACTTGTTCCTAAGGTGCCAACAATGAATTGGCATTGTTAAAAATGTTAAAAGTGAATTGGCAATATTAAAAATTTTGTCAATATTTAAGACAAAATACCGGTACTGCCAGCCGGTGACAAGATTTGTATACTTCATTAAAGAATTAACAACCTGAATTCACCGAAATCTGAGGAAAATATGTACTTACTTATTTATCCACCTTTACTTACACGATGCACACAACTAGTTCAATCCAGATTCTGTGGCTCCTCTCTATACCAGTGGTTCCCAAGCCTTTTAGTATTGGGACCCATCTAAAAAACGTTTACGTAACTCAAGCCTCTACAGCGATAATGGGGATTAGGGGCAATGCTTCCCCCAAGTAGCAGCTTGTTCAAACCTTGATGCACATAGCCTAATCTACCTTGCCAGTTTCATGACCCACCAAAAATTTGATCATGACCCACTGGTGGGTCCTGTAGTTTCAGAACCACCGCTCTTAAGGTTCATCAAGGAGGTTCTTCAACCTCCAGAGCTACAGACCAACAATGGGCAATTGTTTGCATGGACAATCCATCTTGCTCTCCATCTTGATCAAATTATTCCCATTGCCAAATTGTGCTGCATTGCCCAATCATATAAAAACGTTGGGCCAGCAAATCAGCTGTGTGTCCCCAAAGGTTTTGCAGGCACATCAACATGCCATGTAAGCGGCCCCTCACCCTTGGAGCCAATCCAGGCTGTGACAGCAAAGCAGACGCATCTCCTCCTATCCGCTCTCACTGGCCAGAATGGCTTGAAGGTGAGGTGAGGGGCCTCTTACATGGTGCATTGATGCCCCTGCAAAACCTAGCGCTGTGCCCCCACTGGAACACCACAGCAGCAAATATATATGCACAACTAAGCACAAGGACTGCTATTTTGGTGCAAAATTACAACATATGACAGTGTTGCAAGCTAACCCAGCACAAAGGACCAGGAGTTCTTTTTAATGAATTGTTTTTGGACTTTATAAAGCGGTTCATATGCATTTTTAGTCACTTTGCCCACAGTAAACCATCACCTGTAGACAGATTGCCAAGACATACAAGAACATTCTTGCAGGCATAGGTTGAATTTTAACTTGCCTAGACACCACTCAGTCAATCCTCCTTACTAATTCTTCCACATAATTACTCATCTGCTCAGACTCGGTCATTCATTCTTTCTGCAACACGCTTCTCCCACTCGTTTTACTCATCTGTTTACCGCTCCTGCCAACTCAAACACATAACACACAGAGAGATTTCCCAGTCACCCACCTGGGCTCCAGATCCAAATCTCCAGAACAATGATGCTCTGTCCTGCCTTGCCATAGTGTTCCCTTATTCTTATAAGGCTGGGAGTTCCTGCTTGCGTTGCTTAGGACAACATCTGTATGGCAGCTTCTTATGTACTCAGTACAGTACTGTAATACAACATTGGCAAGACAGGAAGCATCCTTGAAAATGTCAAGTCATTCTCTGCCCCTTCCCAGGAAACTCTGCATTGCTGCAAATAAACTGGCTTTAGTACAAGCTGTGCTAGTCTCAGAGTCTCCTGTTGTAAACAGGCATACTGAAATATGATGCAAATACTGTATTGTCTATTGGAGGGCTAAAGCCCAACTAACCTCAAAACTATCGCCATGACGCTGTGACCATTCCTTTTCAAATCTAGGGCAGCAAATCATGCTCAAACCATTTGGGAGCACAGTTTAGCTAGTGCATAAACATCTTGGACAACCACATCAGAGCTTATAATCCTGAACGCTTAGGTATTTGGAATACTATTGCAATGATACATTATTGAAGCAAGTTCTTTCTATTTCATTCCAAACTGTTTGTGTCAGATTTTCTGCTTCTGGTAAAATCTCTTCATCTGTGATGTCACACTGGCATATTGGTTACACCATCCCATTCTAAGAATGATCTGCTACATGCACATAAGAAAATGATGACAACATTTCCTAGAGAAAAGCAGCTCTAGAAGGGATTTGGAACAGAAAGAAGTGGTAGAATTCAGAATGCTTTCCCCCATTTCTCTGTTCAAATTGCTCCTCTCCAGAAGCTGAATTCCACCTTTGTAGAGTTCCATACACATGTCTAGAGGGACAAATACACTCTATGCGCAATCCTAACAAAACTTTCCAGCATTGGGGAAAGAGCAATGCAGTTCCAAGGTAAGGGAACAAACAGTCCATGACTACTATTCCACTGCAGGATGCAGCACATGCACCACTGGCACAGCTGCTGGAAAGTTGATTAGGACTGTGTCCTCTGTAAGAGAGATTTTGGAGCAGAGAAGCTCTCCCCTCTCACACTCACTCACACACCCCTAAATAAATAACATACAGATATGTCCCGGTATCCACTGGGGTTCCGAACCGGACCCTCCCATGGAAACCTGAAACCGTGGCTACTGTGGATACAGGCCTAGGATTGCAGTTTAAAAGAACGAGCAGACCATCAGTGGTTTTGCTGCAACAAGGTTAAAAAAAGAGATGTATTTAATGTCCCCCTATTTTTTTAATCCATGGATAACTGAAACCTGGATACCGCATGCCTGTATAAGTTTTCACCAGACATCTTGTTGCGTGTATGGTCATTTTTTTTCTATTCTATATTTTGATAAATATTTCAGTGAAAATTATCCTTAAAAATGAAAGCAACACTAATGACACAGCCATAGTTCCTCTAATCTAGTCCTCAAAACTCAATTGCTATTTGCTTTTGTGACTTATTTTATTATTAACGATGTTACTGTTAAAGATAGTAGAAAATGTCAATAAGCTACAGATACAATTCTGTACGTGTTCAATCAATCATTAGGAATTTCTCTGGAACCATTTTTTCCCTTGAAGTCTGTTCCACCATATTTCACATGCTATTCACATGTGCACGCTAGAAAGAGCCAAATTTCCTGGGAGATCCCCAAATAAATCACAACTCATCACTAGTAGGGACTTGAACTGCGGGTGCGGGTACATTCCTGGACGTAAGCCGTACTGAACACAATGGGACTTACTTCTGTGTTGTCATGCCTAGGATTGCAGTGTTGAACAATTAAGCTCTTCCTAGGGCATATTGGAGTTTGAATGCATACAACAGGTTATCTGGACCTAAGTTTACCTGGTTTTAAAAAAGAAGTCTGAAGGACTGTACCTAAATAAAAAACTCTTTGCTTTACAGAGTTCAGCTCTTCCTTTGAGTCAGCATTGAGACTCAAGAACAACAAAGATGACTAAACTTGTCTAGCTTCTTAAAACACAAATTTTGTGTGATTTTGTGTGCTCCCAAATCATACACTTATCCACAACTATGTGCCTTTTCACAAACAACTACCAAATGCTTTTTCAGACACATCCCAACAAACAAAGGGATGAAGCTGTGTCTTAATTTCACCCCTTCTCACAAAAAAGGTCACAAAAAATTGCAGACAAAACATCCAAAACTTATTTTATTTTTCTTTTAAGAAACACAGGAATGCTGTGATAAATACTTTGATGGCTTTCCCCCTATTAAAAATAATTGAGGGCACAATCCTAACCTCAAGTTGTTGCAAACACACCATAAAGTGCGTTTGCACCACTTTCTGAGGGAGGGAGGCTGGTGCACGGACGTGCGCCGGCCTCCCTGACTCTGAGTGGTCCAAAAGCACTTTATGGTGCGCTTGCAACACTCCTGGGCCAGCACAAGTGACTTGTGCAAGACAAACTCAAGGTTAAGATTGCGCCTTGATACTGTGATCTCAAACTACATAGTCCCATTATTAAGGCAGTAGCAAATTTTAACTCCAAAGTGATGGACATCATGATGCACAGAGAGTATATGAACTAGATTGTTCTATCGGATAGCAGTTCTGCCCAGTGGTGGGATTCAGGGGGTTCACCCAGGTTCTATAGAACCGGTTGTTAAATGGCCGGGCCCCGCCCACTCGCCTACCTTGGCTGGCTTCAGGGTTTTTTTGGCTCCGGCTATGACATCATAGAACCGGTTGTTAATTTATTTGAATCCCACCACTGGTTCTGCCCCCAGATTTAAGGTATTCTGGGAAGGGGCTTGATATGCATGCCCTCTGAATCTGTGGCATAGAGGCAAGAGCGGAAAGATTGGTTCAAACATTCAATCCCCTTCCTACCATGGATGTATTTTTCATGCTGAGACACAGATTGTCATGAGACTAAATTTTAGCTCAGGACTCTTTGCAGGCTAATTAAATTCTTCCTGATGGAGTTGCACAGTGTTACTAATGAACTACTAAACGGGCTACAAGCTTAGAACTTACCCTGCTATTTATCTGATACTGTGCCAAACCATACTGTGCTAAAGGGCCAATTCTCCTCACCCAGTTCTCACCTGATAGTTGCAACTGTCACCTGATAGCTTGTTTGTCACAGATCAGTAATCACAAAACAAATTCTAACAGATGAATAAAGCATCCATCACTAGAAGATGAACTGTAAGTTGTAAAAGTTAGAATATGATTACTATTACTGTACTTCATGTGAATAAGGTGAGGGCTGGGATGCCGACAGCTAACTTGATCAGAAATTTAGGAAATTCTTCACTTAATTTGTTGCTGCAATGAATGTTGGCAATTTATTTATTAGGTTCTCCAAACAAGAAAGAATTAAGACTAACAACAGCCCAAGCCTAACAAAATACCCCTGCCAATGCAGCTGCACCACTGGAACCTATATTGCACCTTGCGGGGGAGGGGAGTTCATGGGAATGCCTTTGAAAGGGGGGTATTTGTTTCCTTGTCCAGTGGTATACCTCCACTGCCTGAATCAGACCTGTGCTAGTGATTTAGCTGGTGCAAATCTCAATGGAATCATGAAAGTGGATCAAGACCGGGAAGGGGGAAAGCATTTCGTCAGTGCTGTTGCTTCATCTTCCTCCTAAGGGGTAGCTCCATGTCCAACAGGTTGGTGTTGGCCATTCCTTTTTCAGCAAGAACCTAGAGTTCAATTTTAATGGATGACCCACACGAACAAAGGAGACGGGCTTTACACCGCAGAAACTGGGCCCTTCCAGATTCTGGCACCCTGATGGTTGAACAGTCCTTCCACGCTAGCCCGTGTTACCTTACTCCAGGCACGCTGCTTCTCCTCACATGTTGAGGCTCTTTACCCTCAACAGAGGCAGAATTGATAGCAAGCAGCCCAGCCTATCTGGCAGCTCAGCAAGCCCCCAGTTTATGTAAGAGCAGGATCCTTCCGACTGAGAAGAAAGGATCAGCTTCAGCATGGTTTTTTAGCCCCTGATCTGTAAGTCATGTCTTGGCCCTGGGCATCTGCCTGGGTTTGTGGTTGAGCTTCAAAGCTGACTGCTTGTCCTTCTACTTCCCATCCTCCAGTCTCTCCTCTTTGGCGTCTCCCTCCATTGGTCCCATTTCCTTCTCTAATCTCTCTTACTTCTCCCATCCACATTTTCTCATCCCCTATTCCCAATGTTTTTTCTCTTCACTCCTCTCTCTCTTTCTCTCAGCCTCTTCCCTCCCTTCCTTTGTTCTCCTGTTTCCTTTCTCTTTCCACTCCTCAGCCACTGTTTCTCCCTTTATAATGTCATTCTCCTCCTCTCTTGGCTCGACTAGCCCCTAAGGATTGGTACCAGTCACTCAGCCCTGTCAACAGCTGATAGCTATCAGACTGGCAGTTCCTTCAGTGGTGCCCAGTGATGACGTCACTGCCAATCAATGCTGCGCCAGTCTTGCAGCCTTGCTGTCACCACTTGCTGAGCTTTGAGGCAGTGTGGGTCAAAGGCTCTTGTTCTGTTTCTGAAGACGTGATTCATTTCATTCTAAAAAATGCTTTTCTTTAGAGACTGATTAATGCTTCCAATGATTTTAAAGCTAAGTTTTAGATGTTGGGTGGAACACTTGAAAATGCAAAACTCTATTGACCGGATGCATTCTCTTGAACAAAATCTAGAAAACATTGCAAAATCTAGCCAATTGAAAGTATGCTGACTCTTTTTTCTTGAGCACATTCTTTTATATAAAATAATGCATGGAGCATTTGCCCACAGGAAAACATCTTTTTGAAGCTAGCATGAGACAAAGTACAAGACTTACTTGTGTACTTGTGCACAGTGTACTTATAGGAACCAGGGGACCAAAGAGTGAATAAAATTGTGAATCGTCTGGTTTATAGTCTTGCTACTTAAAGAAAATTAATCTTTTGTTTTCATACTTAAAAATATATAGCTTCATTTGGGTGAACGCTGCAATAAAACACTTTTCTCCATGAATGAACTTATCATTAAAACACACAAATCTCAGAACTATTCACTTGAAATGGAGGCTTCCTTTTCCTTGCTGATATCTATTTATTTTGTTACCTCAACCTAACAACCTACCACCCATTATTCACAACCCACTTGCCTGTTTAGTTCAGCCTCTTGTGTTCTGTCTGACATTTCAGCTGTAAATTTTCAGCAGCACAGACTTTATTGCATGCTGTACTAGAATGATGTTCACTCTTTGGTGTTCCTATGAGCCATTTTAACAGCAGCCACATAAAAGGCATATCGTAGATGGCATAAAAATTGATAGCTTCATAAGGTTTGCAAGCTGCATTCTTGCTTCTTTGATAATTTATGAAATAGTACTGTTTTGGTGTGTACCACATTGCAAGCCAAGTACTCACTTGTAATTTTACTATTTAATTGTGGAGTTACTATTTACTATATGGTGGAATCATTGCAGTTATTGTGGTGATTATGTTGTGGAATCATTGCGCCAAAAGAAAACTCCAAGGAAAATTCAGTAAAATCAATTGTGCTTGACACTAAAACTCAGTGAAATGTGCATACATAGCTGATTTTATTATTTATTTTTTAAAAGAGTTCTATCCCCACCTTTCCTTTGCTGGAGCAAATGCTCAAGGCAGCTCACAACATAGGATTCAAAATGTACAATATACAAAATCATTTTTTAAAAAGGCAATAACTTGGAGGAGGGCAACTACTTAAGCCAAAGCACTGCTATAGAGATACAGGTGTCAGAAAATTGCACCCTTCCTCTCCCAGCTGCTGTGATGTGCCTATGGCAAGTGTGCCAGTGCCACCCAGCAATAGGATCAAGCTGCTATCCTCAGATTTACGAAAGGCTGTTATGGCTGTTACCTTTTGTGGTTCCTGAGGACAGGATTGGGAACCAACCAATTGAAACTAGAGGGAAGTAGATTTAGGCTAGAGACAGGGAAGAACCTCCTAACTGTAATATGAGCTGTCTGACACTGGAATAGATTGCCTCATGCACTCTGTGCCTGCTAACTGGGCAAGAGGCACTTTTTCAAGTGGTGTTCCTCTTATATTTAGCAGGGGGAGAGTAATTGTCCCTCTTCACCCCTGCGCAGTGTCCTTTCTAGTGGCTGTTGCTGGTAGTGTTCTGTATTTTTTTAGATTGTGAGCCCTTTGGGACAGGAAGCCATTTAACTTGGTTATTACTATTTGCTTGTAAACCGCTTTGTGAACTTGTGTTAAAAAGCGGTATATAAATACTATTGATTTATACTATTGATTGATCGATACTATTGGGGTCTCCTTCATCGAGGGTGGGTGGCTGCCTATCAGGAAAGCTGTAGTAACCTGTCCCAAGCAGAGAATTCTCTGGACCATCAAGTGGCACCTTCCAACTCCTTGACTCTAGGAGGTTATTAAAAACTTTAATATCACTCTTGTTTGGCATTGCTTGAGTTGCACAACATTGTATTGTTATGCCATTTTAAGTACTTTTTACAGGAGTAGCTAGTCACTAAAGAAACTGGATATTTTTCTGTTGATTCCCAGATCTCTCTTGGCATCTGTACTTATAAGCAGTCCAGACCTGTTTTTAATCCACATGCAGTACACCAGTTTGTTCCTTGAAAAATTTATTTAGCAAGAGAACAAGCAACATTCTGGTAAGTTTCTTTTAATAAGGTCATAACAAGAGAAGCATATGAACATCATTTCCTTCCAAGCAGTTCTGTCAGACTTCCCTCCCAGACACCTCCGAAGAGAGTCCATTCATCAGCTATTCATGGTGCAGCCCAGACAAAACGAAGAAACATTACCCACAGCTTCATCCCCATGGTACAGACTCAATTAGCCTGAATGAGGCAGCTGTTCTATCACTACCTGGTGGGGAAGAGCTCATCATGTACCTGTCTGAAAACCAAATCGTCAGGAAAAAAAATTCCATTATAAGTGCAATCCTAAAGTAGGTAGGCACAGTTAGGCCAGCAAAGTTTGGCCAGCACAAGGACCACGGTAAAGCGTGTTTGGACAGCTCTAGGAATCAGGGAGGATGGTGCACATCTGTGTGCTGGCCTCTGACTCCAAGAATGGTACAAACACACTTTACAGTGGCCCTTATGCCGGCCAAACTTTGCTGGCCTAACTGTGCTGCCCTAACTCCAGGTTAGGATTGTGCTCTAGGGAGTGGTGTTCAATGGTGCATCAGTGCTCAATTTGTCAACCGGCTGTGAGCTTCATGTGGTTATGTTCATGTAGTCTTTCAGCTACATCCTTGCTCTTTTCTCTGACAAATTAGGAGGTGCTCTGCAGGACTATATGCTCACTGCAAATATGTTTGTGAGAAGAAGCTAACCTAGCTCATGAAAGATTTCACAGGAATCAAGTGGGTCTGCAACTCTCTACAATCAAAGCTTCCTAGAGTCATTCTTGTAACTATTGTTTTCACAAAGCTTTAAAAACAATAAATGAAAAACATTGTCTTTTACTTAAAATGCTCACTTTAAATTCATATTTTTAAAGAAAAAGAAAGTTAACAGTACCATTCTTGGATGGAATTCTTGGTAAGTACATCTTTGTAATATTCTGAATTGCTGTATGCAATATTTTTTTCTGCCTAAGCTTTCTGTATACCAAGACAACTACATAGGAGTTGAATAGGAGGTTATAAAAAACTTTAATATCACTCTTGTTTGGCACTGCTTGAGTTGCACAACATTGTATTGTTATGCCATTTTAAGTACATTTTACAGGAGTTCAAGTCTCTTTCCACAAAGTGAACACTGTAAAGAACATTGAGGCTCATGCATTGCTCTTTGCCCATCCTTAACATTTCACAAGTCTAAGAGCAAAAGATACTAGGATTGTAGTATCTATTTAGTACTTCTAGGAGGATAAAAACAAGAAACTTCTTTGGAATAGAAACAACGCTTGCACCTCCTATCTTTCACAAGTACTTACTGAACTATTGCAGGAAAATGGGCAAGATGAGATGGATTTCATGGACATGCAAAATGATGATATAACAAGCATGTAAATCTCGACTAAGATTTAGTCAAGAGGGTTAATGCCTCCGTTTGCCTGAAGATTAGAGCTGAAGATCTGAAGGTCGCCAGTTCGGGACAGCCGGAAGTCTTTGCGAGCGGCAGACCTTGTTAATTGCGACTGATTAACAGCTGAGCTTCGGCTGCCTTGTGTGAGGGGGAGTTGTGCCAAAGTTCAGCTGCTTCTCTGGTGGGAGCAGGGAAGCCGTTTATCAGCCAGCAAGAAGACAAACGGGTGGCCAGAAAGAAGGACTAAATCCAGAAAGATCCATCTATATGTGTGTAGTTCTTGAAAGATAGAACATTTCTGTAAAAATTGTAAAAACCTTCGGGTTTCTGAATAAAGTCTGCCTATGTAAACCACCTTGAGTTACAGTCACTAGAGAAATCTGGTGACCTAAGAAAGGCGGTATATAAATTCCAAGTATTATTATTATTAAATGTCCAGTGCAAGTTCCAGTGACTATACTGAATCAAGACAGCTTAAAAATGATGGGGAGACTGGACTACTTATTCCGTTAAAGGCACAATCCTAACCCTGTGCTGGAATAGGCAGGCCAATAGGCCTGCCCCATATCCAGCACGGGGCTGGGGCAGGCTGCCGCACTGCCCGGGGCAAGGGGAATCAATTCCCCTTCCGAGGTAACATAGCAGTGGCCTGAATGGGGCTACTCAGATCTGCACTGCTGAAATCATTGGTACAAATCCAAGCAGCCAGGATTGGGGTAAGCCCACCCAGCCCGGCCCCCGTCCACCATCCCCCAACAACCCACCCCAACGCTCCATGCCAGCCAAGTTCGGCCAGCCTTACCTGGGTGCTGCTGGGTCCAGGAATTTATGCAACATTCCTGGGCCAGGAGTTTTTGCAACACTCCTGGGCCAGCACAAGTTTGTGCCAGCCCACTGAGCACTCTGAATTGCACTCTTAAGTAGCATTTTAATACATGAATATATTTTACAGCAGCGGTAACCAAACATTTTAGCATCAGACTCACCTAAAAAAAGTTTCACTTTACCAGCCACTCAAACATTTGTGGCTGTAATGGGGACTGGGCAGAAGTGCTCCCCCACATGCAGCAGCTTGTTTAACCCTTGATGCACATAGCCTAATCTGTCTTGTTAGTTTCACGATCCATCAAAAATTGGGTTGTTGTGACCCACTATGGACCCACAGTTTGAGAACTGCTGTTTCAGAGATTGTCTTATCTAAAGCCTTTCCTACACACTGGCTAGAGTTTAAAAGAGTGTTCTTCAGAGTATACATAACTTCTCAAAACTCTCCCAAAATGAAAAAACTTTGCAGTTTGGAGTGGAATGGGGGATAGCAGAAGAATGGAAACTATCCAGTGAACCTTGATGTATCAACCATCATGTGTATATATTGAAAGTTCTCATGTAGATTCCATCAGTTATATGTGGCATGCACTATGTTTTCTGTATGTCTTCGTATTTAAGGAAGACACTGAAAATGAGAACAATATCAGATGATCTCCAGAGTAAAACTTGTACTTATCCATCAGGAGAAACATTCATGTTTTTTTCTCTTTGGTTTCATGGCATCTGTCCTAAATTTTTCCTGAACCAGCATGTTCTTAAGAGGAGGAGGGAGGGATTTGCAGCCTAGACAATATCTATGCGTATTTCACAAGGGATGCCTGGACAGTCTTCCCTGAACATTATGTGCTACAGACCAGGTTGGTGACATCATCTGGATTAATCACATTTCCTTTCTTTATACTGAAACACCAGTATTGCCCAGCACTAGCAAGGGAGAACAAGATCAAAAATGAAAGAAATAACAACGTAAGAATATCAATGGGCACAATTTTAAAATGTAAGAACCATGATTACTTTTAAAAAAAAGTAGTGATTACAACAACTACTTAATAGAGTAATTGGATATACCTTTTAACTGGCTTGAAGTAGTTAAGTATTTGCTAAATATTTACTTAGTACCACCCTCAGACTGAAAATTAAAACATTTTAAAAGTTATTAAAATAAGAACAACTGATTACACATTATTTGGATAAATGTCCAACATCCTTAAACTCCAGTAAATTTGTATTTCCTGAATTCTTTACAAATTGTACTTCAAAGAAAAAAAAATCACATGAAGAATAAAAATTAAACATTTACCTATTAAGGTTTTATTTTTGGTTTTTTTGAAATTCTGTCTTTCAGAACCAAAAAGGGCCCCGAAGGCAGCTCTAAACAGAGAAATATAAAACAAACACACCAGTAAACTGTAAGAACATTAAAAAGAGTCCCAAAACCATTACCAAAAGCAAAAAATCCACAACCAGCAAATGGAAAACAACAATGCAACGTTAACGAGACACCTGGCAGAATAGAAGAGTCTTCATCAAGTGTCAGAAAACCAATAGTGAGTCCTCCCAGCATTTCACAACCCTGGGGCTGCAATCAAAAAAGTCCTCTCCTCTGTGTCACAGAGGGGGTTGCAGGCCTCCTGGACCATCCCAGAAGCCAGCGCAACCCCCAGAGGACGTAGGGACCCCTGCGATTGCTGCAGTGCTGTCAGGCACCCATTGCTGGGCCACTCCCCTTAAGGGGGAGCAACTCCGTAAGGGTTGTGACCCCCAAGTTGGGAAACACTGCCCTAGAGGCTGCTGCCTGATTCACAAATGCCTAGGGGTGTGGCCAGTGGTGTCATCCTGGCGGAACGGCCCAGTACGCCGTTCTGCCAGTTCCACGGACGGGCCTGGGCCACACCGCCTCTCCCGAGGACGGGTGAGCTGCTCCTGGGCCCGCCTGCCCTCCCTCGCATCCCGAATCGCTCTGAAATGGAGCGATTCGAGGCGCAGGGAGGCGTGGCTGCCCTCTGCCATAGGGGCGGAGGGCTGCCAATCACCCAGGTGTTCCGGTTCCTGGCGCGCCCGGATGATGTCTCTGGGTGTGGCTGTAATGGTGATTAGGCAGCAGTGCCCCCTAAGTAGCAGCTTGTTTTACCTTTGATGCTAATAGCCTAACTGCCCTGTGAGCAGTTTTACAACCCAACAAAAATTGGCTCACCACCTCCTGGTGAGTCCCAGATGCAACTTTGGGAACTGCTGTAACAACACGAAGAGTGCAATCCTAAACTGCACTAGAACAGCGAGACCTATGGGCCTGTGCTGTATCCAGTTCCTCCCTCCTTCCCACCTTCCGCCCAGAATCACGCTTGCACCAGCCAAGTTCATAGCGGGGCCTTCGGATGGTGCCGTTGGGCCGGCACTGCTGCCAGCATAGGCCCAATGGCATCAGCGCCAATGCAAGGGTGCCGGTCGGTGCCCTCGCATCAATGCTAGTGCCGTTGGGTCAACGCAAGCGGCTAGTGTCGGCCCAAAGGCGCTTTGAGGATTGCTCCCTAAAATAAGCCCCAAGTACTCCATCCCCTCTCTGAGATGGTCTGAAAAGTTTATTTTTACATTCTCATTGTCTATCCTTTTGTTTGTGTTCTTTAAATAAAGGGCACCAAACATTCATTCTTTCTTTACTTTAAAAGTTGAGAGGACAAATTAAAGCAATGCCTCCTGCCATTTATTAAATAAAAACTTTCTGTTGTCAAAACATTTTTACCCAGCGGGTAATTAATCTGTGGAACTCCTTGCCACAGGAGGTGGTGATGGCAACTGTCCTAGATGCTTTAAAGGGGGACTGGACAGATCTCTGGAGGAAAAGTCCATCACAGGCTACAGGCCATGATGGTTAGTGCAACCTCCTTACTTTAGAGGTAGGCTAACTCAGAGTGCTGGATGCAGGGGAGTCGCAATGAGATGCACATGTCTTGTATATTCCCTGAGGCATCTGGTGGGCTGCTGTGAGATGCAGGAAGCTGGACTAGATGGGCCTTTGGCCTGATCCAATGGGGCTCTTCTTATGTTCTTATGTTCTTAAAAGGCATTACATGTGTTTCACTACAAAATAAGTCTAGTGGTAATATGATTACGCTTAGCTGACAAACCTATGCAGAGCCATTACACTCAAGGATGTCAAAACATGCAAATGGGCTGCTCCAGGGACCACTGAAGAGCTTTTACCCTGCAGGTTTAATAGGTGCTGTGCTAATTCCTCTCCTGTGTCACTCATTCAGTGAGGCAGGGTGTTTTAAACTACATTCCAGTAAAAATTACAAATGTCTGAACCAATATGAGAAAAAGAGAGAGAAACTCTCAACTGATGACATACTAGAACAACAACAAAAAAGAAACAACAAAATAAATCTTTGTAAAGGACAATAATGGATGTACAGACTAATTTTTTTTGAAGTTTGGAATTATCAGCTCATCAATGTGTCAAATCCTGGCTGCCTTGTCGTATGTGAGCTGTTTAAGAATGAGAACAACTTACTCATGTTAATGGTACCCTACAGTGCCATAAATATGTGAACTATATAAACAGAAATGACCATTCTCAGCCAAAGATAGTCTTGAGTCCTGACGCAGTCTTGTGCGTTACATATTTTTTTCTGCTGTGATCTCACTAGCAATGCATCACCATTTTACCACTCTTATTCACTGTGCACTCAACAGCTGTGTTTGTTTACAGGGCTAGGAACTGACTCAGGATAAATGGACTTTTTCCAGCAGATTTTTGGGGCATTTTCCACTACACTTCACAATATATTGGTCCTCATAGTCCAATTAGGCATTCGTCACTGGTCTAGTCAAATACTTTGGTTAAGTAAATGCTCTCCAACACTATGTAGGAAAGCCTTTTTTTACCCCTTCCACACACATACACACAGAGAGAGTAATTAACAATAAAGTATGGCCTAGCTCAGTGACATTCAGAAAAGCTGTTATAGTATTGTCCACACTTGCCTTTTTCACCACAGACATGAAGCATTTCATCACAGCCCATCCAGCAGCCTACATTGTGCCAGTCTAGTAAAAGTGATGAAATCCAGTGGTATTTTATAGTTGCAGAGCCTGCCAGTATCTTCCACATGCATTATAATGCAGCTCCAAAAAGCCAATGCTGAAAGACCAAAAACTACATTTTCACAGTGCGACATGTCAGCTCTTAAAAAAGCTTGCCATTTAAAGTCTCCACATGCTTTGGAGTAGAACTGAGGCAATAAATAAAATAAAAGTCAACTTACATAGCTGAAATAGCTTTTTAAACACACACACACACACACACACACACACACACACACACAGAGAGAGAGAGAGAGAGAGAGAGAGAGAGAGAGAGAGAGAGAGAGA